>OVAX01000077.1:0-67988 GCA_900406405.1 Lepidium africanum | reverse complement strand
TTTCTTTTTTTTTTTTTTTTTTTTTTTTTTTAACTCGAGGATTTAGGCCCAAATAAAACTAAGCCTTAAGGGGAAATTATCAATGACTAGGCTGTTTTTCTAATGAAACCTAAGACATGGTTCCATCTTTGTCAAACTAAACATATATTTATCTCGTAAAAAAGCTATTTTATGTTCCTTCATTAGCTACATCAAGGTTTACGATATTTTGTGCATGGACAATGTTATAGGCTTTTCTTGGTATGTGTTGGTGTTTTTTTGTTGTTGTTGTTGTTGTTGTTGATAATATGAGTGTTGGTGTTGGCAGTGTTATGTCAAAGTGTTTGTATGTTCTGTTAAAAAATTATTTTTTCAAACATATACGTTATGAGCTAAAACATTTTTCAAAAAGTATTATTTTTCTTTAGGAAATCTTTTATAAATCCAAATTTGTACGTGCTATTTTGTTATAAATTAGAACAAAAAACTGAATCATTACTCACACACTATGATATGAGGTTGTGCAATGAAATGGAGTCGAAATTTAAGGAATAGACTATGAAAATGAATATATAACTATTTGACAAAATCATATTCAAACTAATTAGTATTAATTAACATATTTCTATCTATATATATTATAATTCTAAAGATAATTTACTGCTGCTTGCACGTGCTAAAAGACGGTTTTGGTTTTGGGTAGTGGTATTGGTATTGATAATGATAATAAAATTTGGGTGGGTGGTTATAGGAATATATGTGTTTTAAAACCTCAGAAAGAAATCACATGTTCTTGTGGTCCAAATTTGAGACATAAGTTAAGAAAGGATCACATGAGAGAACTAGAGTTGATATGTTTTAAAATTCTAGCCCTCTCTCTTTTGTTCTCTTACCTACACATTATGACAATATTCATTGAAGACTTTTATACTATTAGGATCATTAGAGTGTTCGAGAATGTTATATATGCATCTCCTTCTCATTCATTTTTTCCACATCTCATACTTAGCAAAACGAAACACAAATCTTATGATAAAGGATACCAGAAATCATGATTCAAACTACCTCCATCCTAAAGGTTTAAAGCAAATGACTAGGTTTGCATAGTAATCAAGTCACCTATTTAATAACCAAATCTGAGATGAAATGACTGAAACTGGTTCAGTTCGATGCAGAAATTCATGTTTGGGTAGTTATGGCAAAGAGCCCTGGGCATTCGGATCTTTGGGTCGGCTTCAGGTCCGTTCCTCTCGGGTCCGGATCCTTCGGATAAGGAAATTGTAGACCCATTTATGACCCACTACATTTTTGGTTCAATTCCGGATCAGGTCCATTCGGGTCTGGTTCGGTTTGGATCCAAATTTTTAAGAACCGAAATAAATCTGTATACCCGTATACATGAAAAATACCCGAGATCCATGTCCGAATATCCTAAAAATACCTATATACTCGAAATAAACACGTATACCCAAAAAATACCTGATTTTTTCATAAATTACTCAAAATAGTTTAAAAATAACCTAAAAATACTCAAATACCCGAAAAATATCTGAAGACATGGACCCGAATAGACTCGAATCTCCGTATACCTGAAAATAGCCAAATACCCGAAATAATTTTCGGGTACCCAAAAGTCGATTGGGTACCTGAGCGGTTCCGAGTAGGAACCGGATCCGACCCGATATCCACAAGTATTCTATAAAAAATACCCAATAAGATAAAACTATTAGATCTGGATCTGGACCCAAACCTAGTTTTTCAGGTCAGTTTCAGTTTGGTTCTTTGGGTCTGATTTTTATATCCAGGGCTAACGACAAACCTAGAAAATACAACTAAGTATCTAATAACCATAACTGTGATCCACTATTGAGATATTTAGAAATTTATGGGCTTTTAATTATTTATTTTAAAGCCCATAAAAATTATAAAGGTTTTGACCAAATTATTGTGTTTAGTAACTTAGGATTCTAAGAGTATCTTCATCAATGGGTTTCTTATTTTGAGTCTCTCAACAATAATAAGAAATTAATATTTTAATATAATGCATTTTTTAATTAAATTTTAATTCTGAAAAAAAATAGGCCAATAGTAAAGCAACACATGGATGGAAAGTCTCTCATCACAATCTCATAGTCTCTCATTTGGGAGACTCATCTCATTCTCTCTCTTCTCTTTTCATTATTTTTCATTTTTTTATTGTTGAGACTTTATAAGATACTCCTAATGGAGATCCTCTAAAGACTTTTCTTTCTTATTCAATGGCTATCAATGTGTAATACTTTAAAACTGATTTTCATGAATAGTGTAAACCCGTTTTGATTCTCTGAATGTTTCACCTTTAAAAAGAGATGGTGTAAGATTAAGAAAAGAATAATTTTATGTGAGATATTCAAAGTGCATAGTTATTCTGGACTAAGTTTATCTATGGATTCCACACAAAATTAAATAATTTTTTCGTTCAAGTTCAGTCTTGTACGACTCTGCAAATCTGGGTTTTCGTTGTTTGAATTTGATTTTATTCTCACCTCTTATTACTTTATTCTGGATTTTGGAGTTTGAGTTTTTCAACACCCACTAGATGCAATCATGCAACGAAGTGTCATGAATTCTATATAAACTGAAGAGATGTACCATAATATTTATGAAAATGAATCTCATTAATGGGTTTTGGGTATTTCTTATATAAAATTCTTTTTTTTTGTCACTAAAAATAATATTAATGAGAACCACATGGGTGTGGTGAAAAATGTTGGTTACAGAAAACTTAAAGCTGTAACAAAGAAATGAAGACATGGACAGAGGAAGAGGCAAAAAACAGAGCACATCAAGGTCTAAAGACCAACAAGTGTTGCACGATCATCATCCAAAATTGGAGTTAACCACTAAGGTCCACCTCTATCCAGATATGATTGGTAGCGACCAGCAGAAGAAGCATTTGTTGTGATTCTTCTCGCAGCTCTATTGGCACGTGAAGAAGACAACACAACAGAGCAATTGCCAAAGCTCAAACGCACCGTGTTGAAACTATTAAGAAACGTACTGAATCATGGCCAATCCTCTAGGTCTTTAGTCCCATTGAAAAGAGAGCTATTTTCCACCCATGACTCTATCTATATCACGTTACCGTAAGTCAGATAAGTTCTACATTGCCCAAAGAAGACATTTAAACTGTGCATCACTACGGGACTGTGAAACCGAAACCGAGACTACATCTCTGGCGTGGAAAAGAACATCACCATGATTGTTGCAAAGAATTTATGATGCACCACAAAGACCACTACCATGAACCTAGGAAACACCTAAATTACATTTGAGGTTCCAACCCTGGGAGGCTGCCACGCAAGACTCGGTCTCGCAGTGATTATGCCGGAGGTAGCAGGACAGACAAAGATTCTTGATATCTTCTCCATTCTTCCGCTTCATCCAAAGCTTTAGCTATAACCACGGTATGGTTCCGATCGGCATTTGAGAAAATTTTATGATTTCATTAAACCCATAGAATGGCCCGTTTAGATGGAAGCGGAAGTGTATCACGCTCCAATAAGGATAAAAGATGTTCGAGATGAGAGCTAACATCTGATCCTCTAGTGTTACTCCCATCAGGAGGAAAGGAGATGTTCAACGAGTTCCACACCTGTTCCGATAAAGAGCATTCAAATAACACATGTCGTATATATTCATTCTTTTGATGACAAATTTGACAGAGGGGATCTACATTGATTTTGTGGGATCTCATACAATCCGAAACTGCAAGAGCTCCAGACAGTGCCCTCCATAAAAAGAACTTGATCTTAGAGCATGTTTTGAGCTTCCATATTCTTTTTTAACTCGATTATTACTCTGATCCACCAACGAAACCTAAGAAGAAGTATCACGCAAACTGGCTGCAAAAACGGAGCCACTTTTTACCATGTACGTACCGTTCTTTGTAAAGCGCCACATCCACTCATCTTAACATTAAAACACGTCATCAACGAAACATCACACGCTTATTGAAAATAAATAATCACTAAGATGAAGAACTTTTCAATGTCTCTGTCTTCAATGTGTATTTCATTACTGATCTAAATAATAATAGCTGGCAAACAACGATGAAGATGAAAGACTTTTCATTGTCTCCGTCTTCAACGCGTGTTTAATTCTGATCTAAATAACAATAACTTGGCAAAATCGAAGATTTTTTTTCATGTTTTTGATCTTCTATTGTAGAAGAAAATGTCGAATGTGCAGATTGTTGTTCAAGATTTTTTTATAAACAAACATCATTTCTTAATCAGAGCTTCTCCGTGTTTTGCCGTTGTGATCATCTCACTCTGAAATCGTTGGTGTCTCTCTCTCTTGCTTCACTCTGCAATTGTCTCTCTCTCCGCTTATTCATTAATGTCAATTCCACTCTGTAATCTTGCTCTCCCTCTTTCTCTTTTCATGAATTTGTATCTCTTATTTAACTCTTTACTGGTGTTCATTTTTGGGTTACAATATATCGTGGCAGAGGTGACCGCAAAATAGTAGAAGGAATGTGTTTCAATCACTCTTTTGGGAATGTAAGTATTCAAGGTAGAAGATGCCATACCCGCCACNAAGATCCCATCCCCGCCACTGTAGACGCAGCCTCAACGCAGTTTATTAACTATGGTAACGCCGAATTACATAGGTAGTTCTGAGATTCATTTTATATCATATAAAAGAAAACATTTCTTATGAATTTCAAATATTTTTGAACCAAAAACAAAAGATTTAGATATCAATTCGTGAAACTTTCAATTTTTCAATTATTTGTTTTTGGTGGATCAGATGCACCAATGAAATTAAAAGAAGAAATTCAGAGACTTTATGAGGATAATACATAGACTACAAAGCAATAAGGTGCGATATCCATATTTGTTTAACTTTTTTTACAATTGAAAATTGAAAGCTCTAATGCATCATGAGGCATTATACTCTGTTTTCTAACGTGACGAAGGTAGAAAAAAAAATCCAAATCTTTTCTTATGTAATCATGATAACGTGAAGAGGGTAGAAATTCATATATGCTAATTATTTAGTTCTTTTTCCAGCTTATATTTGGAAAAGAATTTAGCCTGAAACATATGAGTGTTGTTAGATTGGCAGAAAGTTTTGGGAAATTTCAAGGCGGCCCTCAAAGGAGAAGTGATCACAGCCAGAAGAAACGCAAAAATTGTCACATTAAAGACACGACGAATAAGGAGAGTGACTAAGCATCAAAAGACAATTACAATCATATAAGGGCAAGAAGAGGTCAAAGCTACTAAAATTTACAGTCTTGTAAAGAGGGTAACGACTCTTTTTTAATATCTCAAATTCTCAATAATGAGAATCCACTCTTCGTTTTCTTCCAAATACTGGACGTCAGAGATTATCTATAATGGTTGTTCTGAAAAGGTTATAAGAGAATATATCAGTGAAGGAGCAGGTTGAGGTAAGAATATGTTTTCTTTTTATAAAGAGCTTTGTATTAAAAATGGAAGAGATACAGCATGAAGAAATAAAAAAGAACAACAACAATAAGTAAGGAAATGAAACAGGAAAGAAAAAACAGAGGAGAGGATACAAGAAAGGGGTTACAATTAGGCCAAGCCTTTGAGAAAGGATATCAAATCTGGGTATTGGAAGCTTCTCTTCGATCCTCCCAAAACCAGAGACCAAGCTGTCTAAACAACCCCAAAACTCAAGATTCACCAAGCCACAAAGCACAGCAAAACCAAAATCCTCTAACAGACAACTCAACTTCTTCACTTACCAAACACAACTCACTCTTAAACGAGGCCTAGCCTAAACAAGACAAAGCTTAAAGGAGAAGGAGTGAACCTGAACCACTAGCGACGAAGAGAGCAAAACAAATCAAACCAAAAGGTGCTACACCACAAGGGAAGCTAGAGGAGGAAGAGGGAGCTAACCAAGTAGAGGGCCACTACACTTCCTGTAACTAACTGCTGCTGCTCCAACTAGAAGCAAGGAGACTACTTCAACTGCTAATTAACCAGCGAGGAGAAGACAAGCGGAGCTCCAAAGCCGATGCTGCAACAAGAGATAGAGGGAGATATGCAAAGAGGAGAAGAAAGAAGCATCCAACAACTCAGGCTTCAAGAGAGCAAATGAAATAAACACCACCAGCTAAACACTGACCAGAACCAAAGCTATATGGAGACTAAACCAGGAGGCAGAGAGGAAACAAGCTTTAGCCTTACGGAGAAGAAGACGAGTTAAAGAACCGCAAACAAGCCTAATTGAGGACTAAGCACGCTGCCGAATGAAAAACAAGACGGGGAAAGAAAGGAGAAGAAACACATCTATTGTCGTCCTCAAACAAAGAAGAAGTGAAACCTGGACCTTACCTCACCTACATCTGAGAAGAACGAACCTGAAGCAGGGACTTGCTTAGGTGATAAATCGAGGAGAGCAAAGCTGTGAGAAGACAGCGATGAGGTCAAATCGGATCACACCATGACCAGACTCAGTCCTCAAAAGTCCGGAGAAGAGATATCGAGAACCCACACCGAAGACTCCGAGCAGAGACAGACCACAGACACCACAGAGAAGTGAGCGCACTGTCACCTCAAACTCAAACCACCTCTATGGAATCCGTAGAGACCAAAGCTGAAAGAGTAATTGAGGCCGAGGAGGGCAGTTTCCCAGCGGCGGTGAGAACCACCACTCGCCGGAAAAAAGAGATCGGAAAAGTTGGCTGCTTAGGGTTAGAGAGGATTTGTTTTTCGATGCCGCTCAAAGGCGATACTGAAAATAGGTAAGAATATGTTGATAATGTCAGATTCTTGATCAGGTAATCCTACAAGATTTCTACTCACACGTTGAATAAATCGTAAATTTGAAATGAGTGACCTCTTGTGCTAAGCAGATATTTCAGTATAGAAAATGTTGGTCGTCGCAAATACGAGTAACTCTTGTGCTAAGCAGATACTTGAGTATATTGGTGGTTGCAATTGCGCCTACATGTATGAATGTAATTCACACATTTGTGATTTAACCTAAACTAATAATCGTGATTGCAAGCGTTAATTCTACGCATATGTACTCACATATTTATGTGTATGTATTATAGATAGGTAATGCATGTATCAAGATTGTCTCAAATGAATAAAAAAGTTTTGTTGGCCTAAGGGGCTTTTGTTTAGCTTTAGTTTCTGAATTGCTAAATGATGGAGATGTATAAGTTTTGCAGGATAATAGGATTGTAGTTATTTTTAATTGGTTTTTGTTTCTTATTTCTTTGGCATAGATTCACAAAGATTAGATTAGATCATATAGTGAAAAGGTCAAAAAAAAATTCTAAACATGATCCCGCACATCGTGCGGTTTTGTATCTAGTAGACTTAAAAGCCCCCTTAAATAAGAGTTCCTTACCGAACACAATGCTTCTCCACGCATACGGGGTCTCATACCATATCCTGCCTCAAAAAGATTCTTTTTGGGAAAATATCTATGCGTATATATTCGCGCAATGAGTGATTCAGAATGACCAAGTATTCGCCAAGCCTGCTTGGTAAGAAGGGCTTGATTAAAACCACCAATATCCTTAAATCCCAAACCTCTATCACTCTTTGATTTACATAACTTCTCTAAAGCAATCCAATGAATCTTCTTCTTCTATTCCTCACTGTTCCACTAAAAGCTTGAGATAGCACTTCTCAATTTCTTACACTAAAATTTGGTTAGTTTGAACCACGACATAGCATACACCGAAAGTCTAAGGGCCACATATTTTATGAGTACTTCTTTGCCACCTAAAGAGAGCGATTTTTCATACCATCCACTTAACCGTTGTTGCAGCATGTCCGTAATAAAGTTGAGAAGTTCTCACTTTGATCCACTCATGCATCCCGGTAAGCCCAAATACTTGCCTTCGCCACCTTCGTTTGTAATCCCTAACCGTAGCCCAAGAAGCTGGCGCATAATGGGGTCAATGCTCTCTCGAAAGGTGACCGTAGAGATAGTGAAATTTATCTCTTATTATGAGGCATCACTATACAACTTAAGACACTACAGGATTTCAGAGCATTCTCTCAATGACGCCTTCCAAAGAAATAAACTATCGTCTACAAACAACAACTGTTGAACCCACCTAAGGGCAATTTCTAGCTACCTTCATTCCACTTATTTTTCCCTCCAAATTGGATCCCCTCATTACATATATAAGCGCCTCCGTGCAGAAAATAAATGTGAAGGGCGACATGGGATCACCTTGTCGTAGCCCTCTCTTCGGCTAAAGCCATGAACTTAACTGTTTAGAATCACAGAATAAGTTACGGTTCAAATGCACTCCATAACCCACGCAATCCAAACCTCCTTAAAGCCAAGCTTCCGAAATAAAGCTTCAAGAAAATCCTACTCCACTCTATCATATGCCTTGGGCATGTCGTTTTTGATAAGAATAAAACCAATCTTACACTGAGTATTGGTCTTGAGAGCATGGATGAGTTCATGTGCAATAAGAATGTTGTCCGATGCTAACTTGCCCAAAACAAAAGCACCCTGCGACTCCGAGATCAGTTCAGGCATCCAACGCTTCAAGTATGTACTCATAACCCACGATGCAATTTTGTACTCTACCGAACATACACTAATCGGCCGCAAATCTTGCATATGCTTTGGGTTCACCACTTTTGAGATCAAGGAGATCTACGTGTAATTCCAATCTGATGGCATTTTCCTTGTATGGAAAAATTGCTTTACCTCCTTAATAATCTGCTCGCCTACAACATCCCAATACAATTGAAAGAATTATCCTGTCATTCCATCAGCACCTTTCACTTTACACGCTTTTATACTGAAAGATGCCCGACTAATTTCATCAGTAGACACATCTTTCACAAGATCCACATTCATTTTTTTTGGGTCACCCGTGGGTGCATACCAGCCAAGAGGTCTAATATACATTCTAGATTTGATGAAGAAGAAAGGCTTCAGAAGTACTCAACAACAATATTACCCTTGGAACATTCAGTGAGACGCTCGATACCTTCTGGATTAAGCAAAACAGGAATAGATTTTTGAGATCGTGTACATTGTACACTCCCATGAAAGAATCTTATATTAGAATCTCCTTCCTTGAGCCACTGTTCTCTACTCTTTTGTTTCTAGAAGATCTCTTTATCATTGTACGCTTGTGCCAATTTTTCTCTCAAATCCTTCATAAACTGTGTGTTTGGACTCAACTTCTGACCTTCGGATTCCAAAGAGCCCTTGAGTCTTTCAATCTGAGAATTAGAATTACACTCCTTCTTTCTTTTCCATTGCGAGATGGTTGTCCGAACAGAGACAATCCTTTTCGAAATTGACCTCTCACGGCCATGTTGCTCACCACGCAATGAATTCTCTATGATTGATCTCATATCCGGCTTTGAGACCCACTACTTATCAAAGATGAATCGCTCTTTCTTATAGCTTCCGTCAGAGGATAACCGTAGCATAATAGGCCATTGATCTGATCCAATACACTCCAGAACTCACATCTACATGACATAAATAGAGTAAACCAGTTAGAGTTTCCCATAGACCTGTCTAATCTGCTCTAGACATGGATATCATTCCACTGACCAGCCCACGAAAATTGATTTCATGATCACACAACTTCCCAAAATCCGTAATTTGATATCAAGTTTCAAAATGGGTAAAACGATGCTTCTTCTCTGTGTGGGCCACCTAGTTTTTCTGAGTTATCAAGCAGCTCATTAAGGTTCCCTACTAACAGCCAAGATCATTCCAAGAAGTTCCAACCTCACAAATCATATCCCATACCTCCTATCGTAAACATCATACATGATCACCATACAGAAACGACACGTAGAAGGACAATGATCCCAACATAATCTTAACGTCAATAAATATTTTTGATTGAAGAACACAAACATCATAAGAACTCTTCCAAAACAGAGCCAAGCCTCCACTAAGACCCTCTAGATCAACAATGTGGCTTCCATTGTAACCAAGAACATTGTTAAAATTCGAAACAAAAGCATTGAGTTTTTAGTCTCCATTAGGAACAACAAATCCGGGAAACACTTCCGACACATCTCCCAAAGAATCTGAATTGTCAAGGTGTTCCCCATACTTAGACAATTCCAACTCAATAGGCTCATTGCTTCTCCGACAACTCCGTCTTCGGAGCCACCACTATATTGCATTGCTTTGCTAAATTTGACTTCTCTAAGCTCTCTTCATCTTCGCTTTCTTTCCTCTTTGAATTCGAGTATAGACTCTTTGGAGCATTTTGATTAACACGATATACCTTAGCGAATTTTTTCTTGGCATGTTGTGTCTTCCACTTACTTGGGAGCTTCCTGTATCTTAGCACACGAGACCCTTCTGATGTTTGTTTTTTTCTAAGTGAGGAGACAAGCAAACAATTAAATCAACAAGCACAAACAACTGACCTTTGGAGTACTTGAGCTTCAAACCACAAAGAATCTAGAATCAACTCATTAGGATACCAAGACTCTCAATTAAGCTAAAGAAATCAAAGGTGATAATTGAGAACTACTATTACTACTTAAAGCAAGATCAAACCAAACAACAAACAATCAATAATTACATAATTTCAAACTCAAACCAAAACAAGCAAACAAATAACAATGATAAAAAGTGAATGGTCTAAGATAGGGCAAACAAACTAAGGAAGGGTTATCAATCAATGATGCAACAAGGTACAATTCTAGCACAGCCTATAATGGGCTTCTCGACCGCAAAGATCTACCCGAAGATGATATAATAGAAGAAGGTCGAGATGAGAAGCAATCTAACCAACAAGACTTGGTGATATGTCTGCATTTTAGCTCATTCTAGAAGAATTATTCAGCATGTCTAGCATCCATATTCATAGCATTTCCATCACTTTAGAGTCTTTTTAGGTTCATATTGCATACTTTGCATTTGTATTGCATACATTTGCATATAGAACTGTTTTAGGTACTTTGGAGTATAATTTGGAGCGTTCTGGACATGAGTACCATCACAAATTGAATTTGAGGGATAAGCACAACAATGGAAGCAGCAAAAAGCCCCATTTAGCTCAATCCGCAACCCCCAACTCACCACCCCCTGGCGAGTTGAGGCCACCAACATTGGTTTTTCTTACTTTTTTCTCCGCATTGACTCTGTTAAGGTTTTGTGTAATGGGCTATAAATATCCTTCTTAGCCCACAAAACAATCACACGTTTTTATTCTCCTTTTGGCAAAGATCTAGAACCATTTTGCTCTCTTTTCTCATAGTTTTTGCTACTTTCATGTTAGATCTCTTTGAATGCAATGAAAATCTGAGTGTGTTTCTTTGTTGAATCTTGCTTATCTTTCTTTGCTCTTTCTTATTATGCACTTTATTTTATTTTCTGGGTTTATGCATTTTCGTATGAAGTTTGAGTAGATTCACTAGGGTGTTGAGGAATTGAGGTAGATCTATGTGGAACTAGGGAAATCCATATTGCTTAAGCTTAGTATTGATAGGATCTCATCAGATTTAGTGTTCTTCATGCTTATTTCGTAGTAGCTATTTGAAATCTGATTTGCTGTATTCATCCCCCCACCAAGTGTTTGATGAAATGCTTGATTGAACTAAATTATGATATTTTCTTGTCTAGCTCAAGAGATTGACTGTCTAGACTGATTATTGGCTATTGCGGATTGTTTCTTCATGCTTGCTTGATTTGATTTCGCTAATGATGGTTAGGTCTGAGTTTAATTGAGCAAAGTTCTGTGTTCATGAGAATGACATTGATTGTGTAGAATCCATTACTTGAGATTGATTCCTGATGGTTTGTTAAGCAATCTAGAGTTCCCTAGCTAAACATAGATCCTTGACCTCACTCCTCAATGCCCAGGTCTTTTAGTTGCTTGTTAGTTTGTTGTTGCTGTTCTTATTTACTGCTCTTGCTTCTTGCTCTGTTTTTATGTTATTTCTCTGTTTCTTATTACTTTGTTTCCCATTTGCTCTGTTTATGCTTAGTTGTTTCAATTGTGATTGTGACAAGATCAATTGTTTTAGAATTGGCTTGGATTAGTTAGTTTATCTTGTCCTGAGCGTTAGAAACACCATAAGGAAAGGGTACAATCTCTTTTGTAGCAAGCACCACTCAGCTAGTTTAATTGTCCCGGTCTCATTCGTTGCACAAAGAGTGTTAGTTATGAATTTAGCCGCTACTCGGATAGCCGGTTTTTAATCAACCTATTCTTGGGAGATCTAGCTGTGGACCTAGTAGCAATCAATTCCCAAAAGTCATCCACATACTCAAAAAGATCAAAGCATACCTTACTTCCATAGGCAAAACCATAGACCTCACAAATCCCTTTTATCGAAATTTGGTGAATATCTCCATGCAACTTAAAGCTCAAACGTCCCTCATCCAGAGTTGGGTTTTTAGGATCATCATAAGTCAACTCCAAAATAGCAAAGAAGTCACGAGAGAGTTTAGGAAAGGTGTAGCTCTTTAGTGATGTAAACTTCTCTAAACCCATGTTATTGATCAAAGTATAAACATCATCTTTTCTCCCCATCTTCACAAGCGTTATGTCACAGAGAAAATAAGTAAGACGTTGGCGGATTAAGACTTGATGTTCATAATTATTAGTTTCTTCTTGGGTAAAAAGGACTCCCAAACGGTTTGGAGACTCGGCTTCTACTTGTACTGGAACTTGTTTCCTCAAAGAACCCGAAGCTTCACTCTCAACATGATGCTTCTTTGTTGCTCTTAAATCCTTTTCCCTACGACGTTATCTACTTCCTTATGTGCTATTTCCTCAGCCTTTTTCTTTTCTTTTGAAGTCTTAAAAGCCTTAGTAGCTTGATCTCTAGTCTTAGGAGGCATTGTCCTGAAAAATTTCAAAAATCAAGTAAGTTCAAGACAAATAATTAGGGAAAAATTGCTTAAACAATACCAAATCAATCATAGCTCAATCAATTAAGACTCTTGGCAATCATCTGAATAGCTTCCAACCTCAAATAAGCACTAGATCAAACAATCCACTATCATTCTAAAGGAATTTCAAATAATTGGAAAAGTCAACAATTAGTCAACATTTTCAATATTTATGAAGTCAACAAAACATCAATATTTATTTTCAATTGTCAAATTTTAAAAATTGAGTAAGAATTAATGAAATTCAGCTTTGAAGTACAGTTATTCATTACTAATGACATCAAAAGGAAATGAAAGAAACAATTTCAACAATTTCCTCCAAAATACATCTTTTAATTTTGTACAAATTCAAAGCAAGAACCATAAATCTTCAAAATTTCCAAAATTAACCATGTAACTTGTGAATTTAAGGTCCAAACAAGTGATCCAACCAATATTTAACAATTTCTAAGGCAAACAATCCATGTACAAGCTCATAGCACCATAAATTCAACATTTGAGTAAGAAGGAAATTTTTGAGCTTTAATGGAGAATAATGTAGAGATTCATGTACTTTGGAGTTGTCGATGATAATGAAATGTTGAGAGACTTGGAGAAAATGCACAAGATACCAAAATAATTTCAAGAATAGTTTGGATTCAAAATGATGATATGAAAATATTAAATTTTGGAAAGAAAGTGGAGAAATAAAGCCCTAAAATCGTGGAAATAGACTAGAAATTATCTACATGATAAGATAAAAATGTGTATCACAAACATAAGGGCTATAGCTCAGTTAGGTAGAGCACCTCATTTACACGTGCGCCAAAGTTTTTCAGAGGAGTCCATCACGCTGCATGACATAGTTTTTTATGCTACAGTAATAACGTCATAGTCTTTATGTGGCTTCTGCAACACCCGGTTAGGACTTCAACCACAAAAGACAAGTCTTTGCCTTCACGTCAGAAACAACAACGCATTAAACTTTGACCGCTCCTTTTCCCAAGGGATCAATCCCAGACAAGGGAACCCTAGGAGAGCCGCCGACTCCAACTACCGTCCATGTAGGATCCATACTAGATCTGACCAACTGACCATCCCCTTGGAACATACTACAGCCCCAGGTGGCGAAGAACCGACATCGAGGTGCCAAACCTTCCCGTTAATGTGAGCTCTTGGAGAAGATCAACCTATTATCCCTAGAGTAACTTTTATCCATTGAGCAACGACCCTAATCAGTTGAATATTCGGGAATTAAAAACTCGTTAATTTTTAAGATCTTGAATTTTTATTTTTCAGCAATCTGATTCATGCCAGAACGAATCAAGGAAAAACTTATGAAGAGACCATTTACAGGAAAAGGTTATTCCAGCTTCTTCATGATTTTCTGCCACGGTGCACAAACAAAAAAAGAGGGCTGTCTCAGCGGAAGGAGAAGGACCTGCAATGACAGAGATTACTGACCTTCTTCTTGTTCTTAGCTGTATATTACGAGTCCAGGAAGCCTGGAATCATATTATGAGGGACAAGCCGAAAGGTTTTTTTATTGATGATATCGATATTGATGATAGTGACAATATTGATGCTAGTAACGATATTGATCGTGAACTTGATATGGAGCTGGAGCTTCTAACTATGATGAATGCGCTAACTATGCATATGATNGGAAATCTTAATGCCATAATGCCTTTCAAATCCTCCTAGCCATTATCCTACTGCAATAATTCTTGCTAAGAAGAACGCCCATGTTGTGGCAATTCCACCCAGAAGGTAATAAGTTACTTCTACAGGACGTCCTTGTACAATGCTCAAGGCTCTAGGCTGAGTAGCAGAAGCAACTTTTAATTTTTAATGAGCCCAAACAATGGAAGAAGAGAGAGAGTGAGGAAGGAGAGTGTGAAAATGGTGTGTAAAATTTTGGCGATGGGAAATTGTTTTTTTTACTTACCTTGGAGAGGCCATCTACCCAACTGGATCAACCCCATGGTCGATGTCCCATTCTTCAGCGTGTTTGGTGTCAGATCTGATACGTTGACTATTTGGTTGAGTATCCTCTGTCAAGCTAGTTTACTTATGGAACATTGACCACTCATCGTCGACCCGATGGTTAAACGATCTCATTCCCGCATTATTCGGATTGCGTTTGTCGACATCTCCTCATTTACCTAGCTCTTTCCCGCATCATTTAGGTTGCATAAGTCGACCACTAATCGTCGATCCGATGGTCGACTGATCCACTTCAGTCTTCATCCACGGTAAGCGTCATCGGTTTGATACCATCGACCTCATGGTCGACCTCCTTAACCAAAAATTCACCTTTGGCACATCTACTTCAATTTTTTACACTCCTTTTAACTCTCTTGCCACCTACACCAAAACCAACATAAAAGCACACAAAAAACAGAGAAAACAAGATGACCAAAAGAAATTTAAAACTATGCACAAAGATACCATGGGATTGCCTCCCAAGTGCACTTGTTTTATGTTTCAAGCTCAATGTTGTCAACCGCTTTTTATGCAGTTTTAGGATCGGAAAGCAGAATCTTCTCCGCATTTGCGTCCTGAGAATTGGTTAGACTAGCCTTGATTTGAGCATATGTTGAATCCACTTCGTTGTGCCCATCCTTAAGCACTTCTTCAATCCTTAGAGTCCTAGTCCAAAACTCTTTATATCCAATCACTCCACATTAACTACTCAGCCTTGGCTTGATAAGATAGGAAACTGCTTTGTTTACTTTCTCGAGCACCACCTTCTTATTGACAAAGTCTATATTTGCTCCAACTGTGCTTAAGAACGGTCGACCCAAGATGAGAGGAAACTCACAATTTGTATCCATCTCTACCACAACAAAATCTGTTGGTATTGTACAATTGCCAATCTTGATTGGATAATCAACCAACTTTCCAACCCGATATTTGGTAGATGAGTCTCCAAAGGAGATGGAAGAAGTGTACTCTTTCATGTCAGTAACTCCCAGTTTCTTCACAATCTCAAGAGACAACACATTAACACTTGCACCCAAATCACATAGAGCATCATCAAAAGCCAACTTCCCAGTGGTGCAAGGGATGGAAAAAGTGCCTTAATATCCTTCTCTCGGCAAGAATTTAGGCTCTAATGATCCTGGATCAAGCTCTCCACCATTTGTCAACAGCTCTTCAACCTTTTCTCAGTTTGCCAAGATGGCTCTCATGAATCTCACTTGAGCTAGAACTGCATGTAAGTTGTCCACATTTGGCATAGGAACGCCAATATTACTCATATTTTCTTTGAACTTAGACAACACACTCTTTTGAGTCTTAGTGTAGAAACAACCCGGTAATGGTAGTGGTGGCACATAAAGAGGAGGCTCAATAAGTTTTCCCTTCTTTTTCTCAACTCCTTCAAGTTCACTCACCTTATCCATAACAACTTCCTCAACACAAACCTTATGCTCATCAACCAATCTATTTTCACTCTTTCCTCGAACTTTCCTTGAAGTCCCCTTTGAAACACTAGCTACTACCTCTACATCTATTTCCTTTTCAACAACATTCAGCTATCTCTACCTTCTTGATACTCTTGTTTTTCTTGTCTTCTTCCCTAAACTTAGCAACCCATTCATCATATTCCTTGAGGTGCCCTTTGTGCATAGTGTTGATCTTGGGGGTTCTAAACATTGTTACTTCTAGAGAAAATATTATTGTTCCTATAGTTTTGATTGTAAGGCCGGTTTTGGTAACCTCCTTGGTAATTGCCCTGATTCCTCAAGTAATTAACTTCTTCTTGCACTATATCACTACCATCATAAACCAATTCTTGACAACCTTGTTGTCCACCATTAAACTCAACTTATCAATCTTGTCATTTAGCTCCCTATACCTTTGGCTTTCCAAATCTGAATCCTAATGCTCATATCATAATCTCCTTTATAGCAAGCTTCGCTTTGAGCATTATTCTCAATCAATTGCTCTCCCTGAACCGCAGTCAAACTAGCAAAACTCCCATAGCTAGCCGTATCCAAATCTCTCCTATAATGCTCAAGTATAAAGATCCCTAAGAGACTTTATTTAGATACCCCATGATGTGGACAGCTTCTAGTGTTCTCCTTTATCCTTTCCATGCTTCGTAGTGATTCTCATTCCTTTTTTGCATGAAACTAGAGATGTCTTTTCTAAGCTTGGCCGTCTTTTTCTTGGGGTAGAACCTGGTGACAAATTTCTTCTTGACCTCATCCAAAGTAACAACCAATTATGAAGGGATGTTTCTCTATTGTGAAGCCTTGTTCCCAAGAGAAAAAGGAAACAAAATCATCTTGATGGCATCCTCATGAAAACCATTCATCTTGACTATCTTACATATTCTCTCAAATCGATCTAGATAATCCAAAGTGTCTTCTAATGGCAGTCCATTATACTGCTAATTTTGAGCCATATTTATCAAGCTCGACTTAACTTCAAACTTGCTGGTAGCTATGACTGGAGTAGGAATACCATACTAAACTTCTCTAAGATTTGGCTCATCAAAAGCCCTAATTGGTCTAGCAGCTGGCTGATAAAAACCCGGAGGTCGGTTTTGAACCCTAACACCCTGAACATCTCCCGTAGGAGGCTGCTCGTCCTATACCTCTGGTGGTTGATCGCCTTGGTTTTCCATACCTAAGCTATCTTTCGTTAGCTGCACTTCTATTTGCTCTCTGAAGTGCTAGTAAATCCAGATTACACTCAAGAATCTCTCCTTGTTTACTCCTTAGTTACACGCACCTTCAAGAGAAACAAAAGACAACAAACTCATATGATTAGTAACAAACAAAATTAAAGTCTCTAGTCTTCATTTGAATCAAAATCCTAATGGTTAATTACAATAGGTTCCCCCGCAACGGCGCCAAATTGATGTTTGTTCTTTTCTAGGTGCGGAGACAAGCAAACAATTAATTCAACAAGCACAAACAAGTTGATCAAGTTGAATCTAGCCTTAAGAGCACCCAAATAGAAGGAATCTAACAACCTAAGAATCAAAGATCAACAACCCAACCCTAGATCTAACTTCACCTTCAACTATTCTAATGACTACTCACACATGATGAAAATGAAAGCACAACAAATAAAAAAATGAATGTAATGAAATAGATAAGAGACAGGGAGAAGAGATTCTTTAATAATCTTCAAGGAAGATGATCCAATAGTCTCCAATCTTTCTCTCAAACTCTCTCAATGTTTTCTTAAGAAAAACTTTAAAAAATAGTCAATCGAGTTATGGCTGCTTGATAACATAAAATTTTGTTATCACATATTTATACCCTAAGATTAGAGTTTTAAAACCAATTATAAAGGTATCCAGGTTGACCCAGGACCGACCAGGTCGGACCAACTAAAAGGTAAAGTGATGTTGCTGAGATTGAGTTATGCTGGTCGACCTTATGGAGTGCTACCAAGGAAGGAAATCTGTGCGTTCCTTATCGAGCATGCATCGTCGAGTCGCAGATCAAGCGTTCAGTTCGTGGTCAGTTGATGCAAGACAGGATTCATTGACCTAATTCGATCAGGTCTTTCGCCAATGATGAGTGGTCTAGAGTCTAGCGAAGCCAACAACCCGAAGTCGACCTACCCATGTCGAGCCAGTTGTCGAGGATCGGATTGCAACCATCAACCGTGTGGTGGATGCTTCGAACGATGAGCGCTTTCTTTAGGACAAGGTGCATCGAGGTCCCAGGGTCGACCTCATGGTCAAGACTGCATGATCCGAGCCCTTGTCACATGCGTTCCACTCAGTTTCTCCGTCGGGCCACGCTCTCTCGACCGCATGATCGAGTAAAACCTTACCATACTGATCTAGTATGGACGTTTACTATGATCTATCAATTGTAAGGTCGAGTAAGACCTTCCCACTTTCTTCTCTTTTCTTCATATTTCTTGATCCACTTATATCCCAATGATTAAATGTCTCATCCCATGAACTCCTATCCTCCGAGTTAAGCTCCAAATCACCTACAATGACTCAAATCAAGATAATATGAGAATCGATCTATCTAAAATTCTAAATTGCAAAAATCAAAAAAAATTTATGCAAAATGAATGATTGTGGCTCCTAAGTGATGAAAAAGAACCAAAATATGTATGAATTTCTATGTAAATATGATGAATATCACCTTCCTCGGAAAGAATAGAGCTAGACACGCCAGCCCTAAACATCGTTGGGATGAGGGCAATGTTATTATGCCTATTAGCAACAGCTAGTTGTATGTTATTATTCCCACTTGTCGTATCTTCAGAATTTGGACGGCTAAGAGTGTCTCTCGAATCAATAGGTTGAGAGGCCGAGAAATCAAACACCAGCCCTTTATCCTTGTTCAACTATTGGTAATCTGCACCGGGGAATCCTATATTGGTGGATCTGTTTGCTTTTCAAATCCCCATCCAAATTCTATGCGACCGAACGTTGTCTGTTCTCGTACTTCTCTCATTCGGGTTTGCAACAGAGAGATAGTATAAAAGATACAATAAAAAAACCTAAAACATTATAAAATTTAGGTTTTGATTAGGTTCCGCTTTGGGTTAAGGCTCAGTTTCTTGTTTACATAGATTTAGTATCCATTTGGGAATTTTGTCAGTCTCGGTTCGGTATAGCTTCCTCTAATTCTGATAGATTTTGGTTTGGGTTTCGGGTGTCTAAAACAACATCTTGTAAACAATATTTCAAAATATCAACATGGGTCTAAGAACCTAAATGAACATGGGTTAAAAAATCAATTTTGTGGTATAGCGTGAGTATAATCCTAATTTACAGTTAAACGGGACTAATTTTAAAAACTTAGTAATAGAGTCATAATTTATTAAATATTTTTAGTTATATATGCCTAACCTCTGTAGTTATTAATTAATCATATTATGTATAATTTAGTTTTACATAGAATTTCTAAAACAAAACGTATTTTATTATTGGGGAATATGGCTTAAAACACATTTTGCATAATATTGAAGAATATGACCATAAAACTTTGAAATTCTACAAATTAACTGCTTATAGTATTTGAATATGCTTGTCGGTTTTGCCCCAAGTTATATTGTGTATTTGTACAATAAATTTCGATGTAAATATATTGAATTACCTAGTTGGATGAGAGAAGATACGATGAAGCTTGCTTTGAAAGTTTTGAGTCTATGTTAGACTATTCAATGTCACATCTCTAACATAACCTCATACTTCAATATTAATACACACTACTTCATATTATAAAAACAAAGGACCGCCGTTAATCCAATTACAAACAAAAAACAAGCAATACATATAATCGGAAATTCCAAATGATCAATCCAACAATTCATCAAATTATGAGAGCGACAATCCATCAATAGATATTTTAACAGAAATATGAATACAAAATATAAGGTTGTTACATATAGGCGTACTACACACGTAACATGTCTACATCTATATTCATACTGCATATTGCGTAACTATTTATAAACATACTATACCAATTAATAGACAAATTGTTCATACGATTTAGGAAGGAGACCCTGAGAATAAAAAGTTGGTGTTGGATGAGTGGGTTCATGTTACAAATGGTGGTTTGTATTTTAATGCAGTTCCGACTACCCAAGACAAGTATGTTCACTTGTTCAACAGACTAACATATCCAACATTGTTAGATGCTATCAAGAGCAAACTAGGATTGAAAGTTGAACCCCTACAACTTAGTCTCTTACACCAATTTCCAGAGTGGTACGAATTCGATGATGGTGAACGTGGAGTTCCAGAGTTTATAAAAACAGACAATGATGTTGATACTTATATTAATTTCTGTCGAGAGGTTGAAGATATTAATCTTTATGTTACCATGGCGTATGAAGCACCAAAGATATCAAATGTTCCGTATTGTGAATGCAGAACTCCAATTGCCATTCACCACCCATTAAACTTCTTAACAGTAGGTGAATGGCGATTATGTTGTTCACAACATTAAAAAGACCGTGCCAATAAGGGTCGCTCAACCAATATCATACAAGAAAACAATACTACTTCTGAAAGAGGTAATGATACAGACGATGACCAATCTACATTGTGTAGACTAACCGTTTTGAGTGGTGATAGCCTACGGTTTACAATCAGAAGAATGATGATACACATGCTTTCCCTGTAGTGCCTTCACGTTCCAATACTCCAAAGTATAGGCTTCATTCTATTAGAGAAGATGATGAAAGCGTTTACTGTGCAAACAACCAATTAATAATCAACAAACGTACTACAACTATCATTGAAAGCATTTGAGGATCGAATTCACAAAGAATCTAGAACCAACACATTAGGACTATGAAAATTTGGCCTTAAGCTATAACAATAGACAAGGGAATTTGGTGAAATAAACTACTCGACACAAGTTATATACTACCTAGTCTCAAACTAAGAAACCAACTTGAAAAATAACAAGCAAACTAAACAAAGACAAGCACAAACTAGCAATAGGTTTTAGGCAAGGCAATTGATCGAGGAGAATGATAATCAAATCAAGATGTATAAGGACTCATTAAGAATCATCCTAGGGCATGTGATACAAAACTAGATCAACCCACTATCATGGCATTAACCTCTATACCAATCAATAGATATTGCTAAACTCTCATTTGAAAACCAATCAATCAATAGGCATTACAATCAAGGTCACTAATACCACTAATCCCCAAAGCATCATTTCTCGAAAAGAGTCATTCAGGAATTTTATCGAACACCTCTCGGGTGATAATTTTCCTAGGATCTAGATTTAAATGGCCAGCTCAAATCTAGCACTAAGAACACTCTAAGTGAAGGAAAAAATAGATCTATCAACCTAAACACAAGATATAATCATCAAACTCAAGGATCTACCAAACCAATAACTTATCACTTAACTACTCAAACATATCAAATAAAGAACAAACCCAGCAAAATTGAAATAAGCAAAAGCATTAAAATAATGAAAGAGGGGAAGAGAAAGCAATAAGAAAATTTTAATAGGTGGGAGGAGATGATCCTAAGATCAGCTTTCCCTTAGGTCTCCATTATTTTCCCTCTCTCTCTCAAAAACAAAACTAGAAAACTTAGGAAAGTCTAGTGTAATAAAAAAAATGAGGCTCTCCTTATATAAGGTTATGATTATAGTATTTATACCCATAATATTAGGGTTCTGAAACCAAGAAAAAAATGGATCTGGGTCGGACCCATAAGTTTGGTAACATGTGCATCAGATCGAGCTGGTGTGGGTATAGCTTGAGGTCGATGATGTGTTGCCAAGGAAGGAGATCTGTGCATTTGGTCTATCGACCTAATGTGGTCGGGTGTGTGGTCGACATTGCGGATCACTGACGTTTGGTGCTGGACGTGGTTTCATCGAACATATCTAGTCGGGTCGTTGGTCGATGGTGAGTATCCCAAGATATTTTGAATCCAACGACCCGGCATCGACCTACCCAAGTCGAGTTGAAGGTTGATGGGAGTGATTTTTGTGCGTTGTTTCGATGGGATCGGGTCGTGACCATCGACCGGATGGTCGATGGTCAGGACACTGGGCTCTTTCTTCAGGACAAGGTGTGTCGACCTCCAATGGTCAACCTCATGGGCGAGGCCGCATTATCTGAACCTTAGGCCATGTGCGTTCCACATCATTTCTCCGTCAAGTTGCGGCCATCGAGCGTAAGGTCGAGGCCTTGCATGGTGGTGAAATCCATCGACCTCGGCCTATCGATCTTGAGGTTGATTCAAGGCCAAAATCTCCACTCCTTCATTCTTCTTGATACATTCTGATATCTATCATATTTCATTAGATTTTCATTCATGTTTTGATCATTTTGTCATCATTTAGGAATCACATTCATGCATATTATTTTAAGTTTGGCTTAGTTTTGCATTTTGGAGTTTTAGATAGATCAAGTCGCATATTTTCTTGTTTTGAGTTATTTTAGGTGATTTGGGAGCTTGACTTGGAAGAAGGGAGCTCATGGGATGAAACACTCATGCTTTGGGGTTGGAAAGGACCAAGAAGAATGAAGAATGAAAGCTTTTGTCCAACCATTTGACATTTACCCGATGAACGCGTTCGATGCGTATGCCCTGGGTTTATACACGTTGGACATTTGGTCGACTAAGCTACCCGATGGCTATGCTTTGAGTTAATACACGTTAGAAATTTGGTCGACAAAGCTACCTGATACCTATGCTCCGGGTTGATACATGTTGGACATTTGATCGACCAAGCTACCCCATTCATATGCCACACAAACCACATTTGGACATTTGGCAATTTTTAATGGTTTGACCCCGTTTGTCCCGGGTCAACCTGGATCCATTTCTTTTTGAATTTTGGGTTTGTTGCCTTAGTTTTTAATCTATAAATACTAAGTCTTGTGAGAAACAAAAATACAACTTACCTTTCATTTAATTTGGATCAAAGAGTAGTTTTTATAAAGTTTATGTTGTATTCTTGAGAGAAAGAGAGGATTGTTGGAGACTCATGGAGAAAATGATCTTTGGATCATCTTCACCCATTATCAAGTTTTCAATTCTTTTTTCTTCTACTCTTTAATTATGCTTAAGATTTTGATTGTTTCATTTTGTTTACTTTGCTTTTCATTTGGAATGTTAGAGTAGTGAATGTTATTTTGATGGTTTAGGTAGATCTTGTGTTTTAATGGTTGAATCTCGTGTTTGGTTGCTAGATATTGTGATTCCTTCACTTAGAGTGTGCTTAATGCTAGATTGAGTAGACCATTCAAAGCTAGATGCTAGGAAGATCATCACCCGAGAGGTGTTCGATGAAATTCCGAAAGACTCTTTTGCGGGCTTTTCTTCTATAGCCTTCGAGAGATGATGATTTAGGGATTAGTTGTCTTAGTGAGCTTGTTTGGTAATGCTTATTGATCAACTGCCTTGCCATAAACCTATTGATTGCTAGTTCGTCTTTTGTTCTTATTTAGTGTTATTTGTGTTTAGTTGGTTTCTTGTTTGATTCATTTTGCTTTATTTCATTGTTAGTAGTCTTTTAGTTCCAATCAGCTCATATATTATTGTAGCTTAAGTCTTTATTCTCATAATCCTATTGCATTGATTCTAGATTCTCTTGGGTTTGAGCCTCAAGTGCTTAACAATGACAAGTTTGTTTAAGCGTTTGATGATTATAAATTTTAATTGATTGTTTTGCACACCATAAATGCAATAACATCAATTTGGCACCATTGTTGGGAAGTCTATGCAATGAGCCATTAGGATTTAAATTAGATTTAAGACTATAGCCTTTTCTTTTGTTTCTTTTGTTTGTTTACTAACTTTTTTCAAGTGTTTGTTCTTTTTGAACGTACAATCACCTATAAGAAGGTATGGCTTCGGATTTAGCCTCCATGAAGAAGGCTCATTACGAAGCTCAAGATAGAGAGATGACTTGGAATCCCATAAGCTATCAGAGTTATGAAGGCACATCCACTTATCAAGAAGAACTTCCATATGGAAATCACTTTCAAGAAGACCAATATGGATATGGTGAGGGCTATCAATTATGGGACATGGAGTATGAGTATGAAGAAGCTTATGGTTATATAGAAGCTTATAACTATGAAGAAGCTTATGACTATAAAGAAGCTTATCACTATAAAGAAGCTTCTCCTTCCCCAGTCACTAAAAAGTAGACATTTACAACTTGCTGGAGTTGATTTTGGAAGGACAAGAGAGTTGCGACAAGAATATTTTAAACCAGATTGATGCCATTGAGGTTGCTGTAGAAAGAGACTCGAAGGATGTGAGCACTCAAGAAAAGAGGATGGATGAGGGTATGTTGATTGATTGTCATGAAGAGAGCCCTAAAATCATTCCATCCACCAACAATTGTTGAAGATCCAAGTAGTTTCACTTTGCCTTGTTTCATTGAGAAGAAGAAGCACAAGCGCTTGAGTTGGCCTGAAATAGAGGAGATTGTAAAATCTTGGGATGAAGAGAGTGATAAAACTCAGCTCAAAGATTTGGAGACAAGTTCTAGTACAATTGAAGAGTCTAAAGAAATTGGTAAGGATGCAACTGAAGATTGCCCTTTAAGTGAGATTTATGCACCAAAGGAGGAGCTTAAGTACTTACCAAAGGAGGGTACATTTCTTCTCGAAGATAAAGCGACAATAAGAGAACTCGAATTTCTTCTTGGTTACATGGTTGATGAGAATATTGTGGTAAGGAATGAAGTTCCTTGTGAAGATGTTGTGGTTGAAGAATGTATGGAAAATACAATGGGTAGCTTAATTGTTGAGAATGAGCTTGCACTTAAGGAGCACATGCATGTCCAACCATCATTCAAGCAAGAAGCAAAGGTTGAAGAACCTAATGAGAAGGAAGAAAATCTCATCGCATTGACCTTCAAGGAAGGGTATGAAGAAGAATCTCCAAAGGCAAAGCCATTTAGCAAGCATCATGGTATAATCCTCACCATAGCATTACGTATTTATGATCGTTGGAAGTTGCCATTCATACCACACTCCTTTCTTGAAAAGAGTAAAAGGAGTCTACTCTTATGTGGAGAAGATTCCGCTTTCCGATTCTATCACCGCGTAAGAAATGGTGCCTAATGTCGAGCTTGGGACATAAAACAAGCGCACTTGGGAGGCAATCTCTTGGTATCCTTTGTGAATAATTTTTATTGTGCTTTGTGTTGCTTGGGTTTGGTATGCTTTGGTTCATCTTTGATGTGGTTTTTAATATAGTAGGATGTAAAGCTTAAACAAGGAGGTGAGTCATATAGATTGAACTTCAATGGAGTAAAATGGGCTTGACGGTCGACCATTTGGCCAATGAGACGCATCCGATGAGAAGTAGCGGACGAGACAAGATCGACCATCTGGTCGATGAGACGTGTCCAATGGGAAGTAGTGGAGAACCAAAAGCACGACCATTTGGTCGAGAGATAGATTTCGACGGATCGTAATAGACAAGCACATGGTCGACCAAATGGTCGAGAAACATACCCAACGGCCGCGACCACTTGTTAAGATTAGTCCATCTCGTCCATCCCAACTTAATATGGCTAAGCGGACGACCAATCCAAGGAGTCTAAACTGCTAACAAGGTACCAAATCAGCTATTTTGCATATATTTCTTGTTTTTCTTTTCCCTATTTTACATATGTTTTTCCGGGTTCTTCTTTTTTGTTTTTACTTTCTCACCAAGAAGGTGAGAAGTAAGTCCGGGGGAGGGGACCGGTTGGTTGCTATCCATTTGAGTAGTTATGTTTTCTATTTGGTTGCGTCTTTCATGTAGTTGCATCTACATTTCACTTAGGATTGATTCTTTAGAAGCATATAGGATTTGCATTGGGAAAAATGATTTTGACAGCCTCTTGAATACTTGATGATCCATTTGCTTGGTTCAATGCCCAATTTACTAGTTGTTTGATGCGTCAATTACTAGTTGAAAGGTAAAATTGATCCATGCTTGGAATTCTTGATTTTAGGTTCACGTTGGTTGAAGCATCTTGTGATTTGAAACCTTTCCTTAATTATTATAACCTAATCTTAACTTGCAATTATTATGTCATACATTGCATTCCAATTTATGGATTACACATACATACCTGAATTTCTTTCATCATTGTACCACCATTTGTGATCCAATTAGTCGGTTCCATTTAATGGATCAGTTTCCACACCCTTAGCATAGCCTTCTTTCAAGCCATCATTGTTTGTTGTGTGTTTCAAGCCTTATTTCAGAATAAGCTTAGTAGAAAGTGTTAGGTTTGAGCTGACAAGAATAGTTTCTCATGTAGTTTGGTTTCACGCTTTTTGAATCGAATAGGACTACGTGGGAACTTTATATTGGGTGTTGGTTTACATGTATTTAGAGATTAAAAGGAATGATAGGGAAAAGGTTTGAAAAGGGATTTAAATGAAAGGGTATATAAAAGGAAGAAAATATGTTCTAGTCTTGTATGCATTCTTCTAAAGCTCATTCTATTCATTAAGAGATCCTTGTATTGAATATCTTGAGCCATGAATGAGAAGAGATCACTTTAATCTCTTAACCTATGCCGTAGCAAAATGAGTTCATTAAATATACATAGTTTGATTCACGATTACAATTTAATGAATGTCAAAAGGATTGGTTGATTTGAATGCATGTCAAGGTTAAAGTTGAATTTGGATTGAGTTGTGATGAGTATGGCAAAATTTTTTAAGTAGACTTAATAGCTTTGCATCCTAGAACTACTAACTTGGAAATTGAGGTTAATACTTGATCATGCTTGCTTTGGCTTTGAGTTCCCACTCACAACCTCTTCTTCGGTTTTGTCGTTTGTTTGCTTGAAGACAAGCAAAAAGCAAGTCTGGGGGAGTTGATATCCATCATATTTGCTTGCATTTTCTTTCATGTTTAGATTATTTTCTTATCATTTAGGAATCACATTCATGCATATTTGTTTAAGTTTGGCTTAGTTTTGCATTTTAGAGTATTAGATAGATCGAGTCGTATATGTTCTTGTGTTTAGTCATTTTAGGTGATTTGGGAGCTTAACTTGGAAGAAGGGAGCTCATGGGATGAAACACTCATGCTTTAGGGTTGGAAAGGACCAAGAAGATGAAGAATGAAAGCTTTGGTCCAACCATTGAACATTTACCCAATGCACGCGTTTGATGCCTATGCCCTAGGTTGATACACGTTGGACATTTGGTCGACCAAGTTACTCGATGCCTATGCTCTAGGTTAGTACACATTTCACATTTGGTCGACCAAGCTACCCGGTGCCTATGCTCTAGGTTAATACACGTTGGACATTTGGTTGACAAAGCTACCTGATGCTTATGCTCTGGATTGATACACGTTGGTCATTTGGTCGACCAAGCTACCCGATGTCTATGCTCTAGGTTGATACACGTTGGACATTTGGTTGACCAAGTTACCCTATGCCTATGCCACACAAACCACATTTGGATATTTGGCAATTTTCAATGTTTTGACCCGGTTGTCCCGGGTCAACCCGGATCTATTTCTTTTTGGGTTTTTAGGCTTGTTGCCGTAGTTTTTAGCCTATAAATACCAAGTCTTGTGGGAAACAAAAATACAACTTACCTTTCATTTAATTTTAGATCAAAGAGTAGTTTTTATAAATTTTTTGGTTGTGTTTTTGAGAGAAAGAGAGGATTGTTGGTGACTCAAGGGGAAGTTGATCTTAGGATCATCTTCACCCATTATTGATGTTTTTCATATTTAGCCTAGTTTTCATTGTATTTTAGTATCATTTTAGCATCATTTAGATGCATAACGTGTCATTTTAGGTTCATTTAAGGTCATTTTCATGGATTAGAGTCTTTAGGCTTTGCATTTGTATATTTTCATATATTTCGGTCTTTTTAGGTGCTTGCAGCTTTATATATGGAGATTGGAGCTCAATTGGGGAAGTTGGATGCTTGGGGATTCGATTTACACTCAAGAAGGAGAAGACTAAGAGGAAAAGCTTGGAAAATGCATAAGGAGTTGAAGGTCGGCCGCAACCAATCATTCAAAGCCGCGGCCCAAAGAAGATTGCATACGCCGGCCGCAATGCACTCGACCGAGAACACTGGCCGCGGGAAGCAAACCTCAACCGCAGGATGCAAAAGCATCGACCGCGGGAAGCTCGCCTCGACCGCAGAGAGCCTCTCGACCGAGACCACCTGAACTGATGGTCAACGCTTATATCGAAGGCCATCCGAACACTTCCCTCGTCGGGCTCGCGACCCAGCTCATGTACCAGCCTCGACCGTGATCTACCCATCTCTCAACCCAGCCCACATACATGTCTCGATCGCTGGAAAGAGGTCTTAACTATCTACTCGATGGCAAGGCGTGATCCATCACCTAGTCTCGACCAAGACTCAACCTGCAGACGTCCGAATGCAGACGATCCTCGACCGACTCGACCATGACACACAAAACACAAAAAATTTGCTCACGTCCTCGACCACCCCTCTCGACCTGCAAGACCCGAAGACACGTGAACCACAAGACAACTTGGCTTAATTTTTGGTTATTACCGGTTTGTCCCGGTTTACTTTGGTTTGATTTAATTTTTCTAAAACCCTAATCCCAAAGGGTATAAATACATGGATGGATACAAAAACACATTATGCATTTAATTTTTCTAAGTTTTCTAGATCTAGCATAGTTTTTCTCTCATTTTATTAAGAACATTTTTGAAGGAGATTTGAGAACAAACATTAGAATCGTTTTGGATGATACATTTTTTTGGGTCATTTCTTAATCCAATGAAGAATAATTGTTTCTATAGTATTTTTCATTATGAATTGCTTTTCTTGCTTGTTTATTTAAGATTGCATCATGAGTGAGTAGTCTTTTAGAATGGTTTAGGTGGTGGCTAGATCTAGGGCATGGTCATAGTGGACTTGTTTTTAAAGCATTTGGGAGTCTTGATCCAACAAATAAGAGTTTAGTTGGGTCATTTCTCTTGAATAGTGATTAATGCCATGAGAGTGGGCTAATCTTGCTTTGTTTGTTGTGCTCAATGCCTTAGGTGATGCTTAATGGATTCCTTGTTGCATCATTTCGTTCATTAGCCCAGTCCCTAGATTGATTGTCATTGTCTAGATCATTCGCTTTTCTCTTATTGTCATTTGCTAGTTTAATTTCGTTTGCATTACTTTCATTTTGATTTTGTTTGAATTTGCTTGTTGATTTGGCTATGATTAGATGCATTTGCTTGTTCCTTGTTTTTGTTTGTTTCTTGTTTTAGTTTAATTTGAATAATTTTCATATTTGATCACTCTAGATTAACATTGAGCTTGCATCCCTATTGTGTGACCTTAAACTCTTTGTGGGATTCGAACCTCAAGTACAAGCAACTACATAGTTTGTTGTGTATTTGTTGATTTAATTGCATGTTTGCCACCACTACAAAACACAACCATCAATTTGGTGCCGTTGCCGGAGAGTTTTAGCGTTTGCCAATAGGTTTTAGGTTCTAGTTGAGACTAGGTTTTAGGTTCTTGTCTTTTTGTTAGTTTCCTTTGTTGTCCTTCTTGTAGGTGTATGCAACTTCGGAGCTCCCAAGGACCTATTCTTGAGAATCTGGATATACTTGCTTTAGAGAGATTTACTAGAAGGTTGGCTAACAAGAGACGGTTGAAAGAGAGAGAGGATCACCTTCATCGGTTAGGAATGTAGAACTTAGGAGTTCCTCCGGTTCAACAAGTTCCTCCACGTGTTGATGTGAATGGAGTGGAAGCACAAAATAGACCTCACAGTTTTGAGACACCTCCAACCAATGCTAGGCCAATTGGATCTTTTGGTGAGCCCAAACTTAGAGAAGTCCCGTATGGAATACCAACTCCGACTAAAGCTGCCAATAACTTCGAGGTAAAGTCAAGCTTGATCAATATGACAGAAAATCAACAATATAATGGTTTGCCTCTTGAAGATCCATCGAACCACTTGGACTTTTTTGAAAGGCTATGTAGAACCGTGAAGATTGATGGAGTTAATGAGGATGCAATCAAGATAATTTTATTCCCATGGTCTATTGGTAATAAAGAAAATTCTACCCAAAGCAAAAGACGGCTAAGCTAAGGAATGACATTTCAAGCTTCAAGCAAAGGAGCAATGAAAGTCTTTCTGAGGCTTTGGAAAGGTTGAAGGAGTACATTCGTTGTTGTCCACATCATGGGGTTCCGAGAGAGAATTTACTTGGGAACTTCTACCGAGGCATTTTAGAGCACTATAGGAGAGCACTTGATACCGCAAGCTATGGTACTTTTGCAAGTTTAACCGCTGATCAAGGTGAGCAATTGGTTGAAAGCATGGCACAAAGTGAAGCATACTACGGTGGAGAATATGATAGAAGCTCAAGGGAATTTGATTCGGGTGATCAACGGTTTAAGGAGTTTAATGACAAAATAGATAAGTTGAGCCAAGTAGTTCTTGTGGGTTAAAGAGGAGTGAATTTTGTTGAAGATTTGGGAATAGGTCAAAAAGGGTCTTAAGGAATGGTATTGGAAGGTAATAACTTTGTGCAAGAGGAGTGTGGTTATTTGGGTAATCAAAGAAACTATCAAGGAGGTTATGAAAGCCAACCCTATAATTAAGGTCAACAATATCAATCAAGAGCACCTCAAGATGCTTCTTGGCGTTTTAGAGGAGGAACACAAGTGATGAACCCTATGGATCTCTTCTCAAAGGAATTAACATTTGATCCACCTTTGTAAATTCAAAGAAGTGCTTTTCCTCAACAAGTGAATCCTAATCCACCTACATAGAGTGAGTTAGGAGAGATTTGAATCATGATGAATGAAATTATGGAAGGTCAAGCAAGGACTCAACTTGAGATGACTAAGAGATTAGACAAGATTGAGCTCAAATTTGAAGTGAGTCACACTGAGTCACAAGCTAAATTTGAAAACATCTACTCTCATCTAAAGGAGCTAGACAATCGAATTTCACAAGTGGCTTCATCAAGCTCTAAGCCAGTTTCTACACCTCAAAAGAAACCGGAAGCTGCTCCTAAGGCTTATTGTAAGTCTATAATACTTAGAAAAGAGAAAGAATTATCACCTAAGAAGGTTGTAAGTGAGAAAGGAAAGGAGTCGATTGAGAAAGAAGATGAAATTACTGACTTGGAGAAGTTCTGGTAGGTGAAAGTGAGTTTGTTGAGGAAGCTAAGAAACCGGATAAGGAAAATGTTGAGGAGAAGGTTGATTTTCTAGAAAGAGCAAAGAAGTATGTGTCACCACCTTATGAACCTAAGTTACCATTTTCGGGTCGTTTCAAGAAATAAATCTTGGCTAAGCAAAGAGAAAAGTTTATGGAGCTAATGGATGGAATTACGGTTGTGATGCCTCTCATGGATGTTATAAGGACAAATCCAGCTTATTTAAGGTTCTTGAAGGACTTATTAACCAACAAACAAAAGATGGAAGATGGGATGGTGATGATGAGCTATTAGGGACTTCAAAATTCCCCAATTGTTTATGTAATCTAGGGTCCAGTGTGAACCTTATGCCACTCACAGTTGCTAAAATAATTAGAAGTACCTCCTTCCAAAAGTATCGGATATCATTGGTGTTGGCCGACCGTTCGGTTAGAATTCCGGTTGGGATAATTGAAGATTTGCCTTTAAGGGTTGGTGACTTTGATGTGCCTATTGATATTTTGGTGTTAGAGATGGATAAAGAGCCGGTTGACCCACTCATACTAGGAAGACCTTTCCTTGCAACCACTGGAGCATTGATTGATTGTAGAATGGGAAGAATTAGTTTGCAACTTATGGGAAAACAATGTTTCATGATCAAAAGGATAATGGACACTCTGATGTGGGAAAACAATGTTTCATGATCAAGATTTTGCACATTTTAGAAGGTGATATGAATGAGGAATTGAGTATAGAAGATACATTGCAAATTGCCTTAACCATGAAGAAGAATGAATTAGGTTATTTGAGCCTTGATAGTAAGAGATATGAGGGTATGCTTGATTCTTGTGAAGGGCTCTCTTTTGAGACTAAGCTATTGGAGTTGGAACCTATTTCTAGATCACATGATGTGTTAAAGGATAAGAGTAAGGGTATAAATGATGAAGATCCATGGAGTGAGCTATTGGCACCAAAGGTAGAGCTCAAACTGTTACCGAAAGGCTAAGGTACACTTTTTTCGGAATAAACTCTACTTACCCTGTCATTATAAATGTTGAACTTGATGATAATGAGGTTGCTTTGTTTCTTAAGGAATTAAGAAAGTTTAGGAAATCAATAGGTTATTCGTTGGACGATATTAAGGGGATTTCCCAATAACTTTGTTTGCATAGAATCCATCTAGAAGATGAGTCTAGGACTTCCATTGAGCCACAAAGAAGGTTGAATTCGAACTTAAAGGATGTGGTTAGGAAAGAGGTTCTCAAGCTTTTAAATGTGGGAATCATTTACCCAATTTCGGATAGCAAGTGGGTTTCACCCATTCATTTAGTTCCCAAAAAGGCAGGTGTGACCATCATTAGGAATGAGAGATAACTTGATTCCAACTAGGATAGCAACCGGTCATAGAATGTGTACGGACTATACGAGGTTAAATTTTAATAGTAGAAAAGATCATTTCTCATTACCATTCATAGGTCAAATGGTAGAAAGGTTGGCTAATCATTCGTACTATTGCTTCCTAGATGGTTTTTTGGGTTTCTTCCGAATACTGATTCAACCCAATGATCAAGAGAAGACAAAATTTACATGTTCTTATGGTACCTTCGCTTATCGGAGGATGCCTTTCGGATTGTGTAACGCACCGGCAACATTCCAATAGTGTATTTTGTCTATTTTCTCGGATTTGATCGAGCAGGTGATAGAGGTTTTCATGGATGATTTCTCGGTGTATGGTTCTTGTTTTCATGCGTGTTTGTCTAATTTGTGCAGGGCCTTACAACGGTGTCAAGACACAAATCTGGTTTTTGAATTGGGAAAAGTGATATTTTATGGTTCGAGATGGTATTGTGCTTGGTCATCGGATATCAAGCAAGGGGATTGAAGTTTAGGGTTAAGGGTTTAGGGTTTACCTTTCGAGTTAATGTGTAACGCTAGTGACTATGCGGTTGGAGCAGTTTTGGGTCAGAGGAAGGACAAGAAACTCCATGTGATCTATTATGCTAGTAGAACCCTCGATGAAACTCAAGTGAGATATACAACTACGGAGAACGAATTCCTTGCGGTTGTCTTTGCAGTCGAGAAGTTTAAGTCTTACCTCGTTGGATCGAAAGTGATTGTCTATACCGATCACTCGACATTGAAATATTTGATGAAGAAGAAAGATGCTAAGCCAAGGTTGCTAAGGTGGATCTTATTGCTTCAAGAATTCGAGGTGGAGATCATTGACAAGAAAGGGATTGAAAATAGAGTTGCAGTTCACCTTTCAAGGCTACAGATTGATGATGACATTCCAATAGATGATTCACTTTGAGATGAACATGTCTCGTTTATTCAAGCGATCAATGACACAACCAAGATTGTGAATGAAGCTGCAGCCATGGAAAAGTTGAAAGAGAATGGGACATGGTATGTGGATATTGTGTACTACATTTCTTGTGGAGTTGAACCAATCAATATTGACAAGTATGGCAAGAAGAAATTCTTTAAGGAAGTTAGTAGGTATTATTGGGATGAACCATATCCTTATAGGCAAGGAAAGGATAGGCTCTATAGGAGGTGCATTGCGGAAGAAGAAGTACAAAGAATCCTCTTACATTGTCACGGTTCTAGCTATGGTGGTCATTTAGCTACTTTCAAGATGGTAACAAGAGTTCTTCAAGCTGGTTTTTGGTAGCCCTCATGGTTTAAGGATGCTCAAAATTTTATCTCAAGATGTGATGAGTCTCAACGCCGAGGTAATATTGGAGAAGACAAGAGATACCTTAAAATTTCATCTTGGAGGTTGAGATTTTTGATGTTTGGGGAATTGACTTCATAGGACCTTTTCCATCTTCTTATGGCAATCTCTACATCCTAGTGGCGGTAGATTATGTGTCGAAGTGGGTTGAAGCCATGGCTATTCCAACCAATGATGCAAAGGTTGTGATCAAGTTGTTCAAGACAATAATCTTCCAAGGTTTGGAGTACCAAGGGTTGTTATAAGTGATGGAGGAAGCCATTTTATCAATAAGGTCTTTGAGAGTCTCTTGAAGAAATATGGTGTTAGGCACAAGATTGCAACTCCTTATCACCCTTAAACTTCGGGTCAAGTTGAAGTATCTTACCGGCAAATCAAAGAGATTTTGAGAAAGACGGCACAAAAGGCTCCAAAAGATTGGTCAAGGAAGTTAGATGATGCATTGTGGGCTTATCGGACAGCATTCAAGACACCACTAGGGACTACACCATTCAACATGCTATATGGAAAGCTTGTCATCTTCCGGTTGAGTTAGAATACAAGGCTAATTGGGTTATCAAGTTTTTGAGCTTTGATCTAAAACCAGCAACAGAAAGGAGATTGATTCAATTGGAAGAGCTCAATGAGATGCGTAGAGATGCTTATGAGAGGTCAAAGATTTACAAGGAAAAGACCAAGGCTTTTCATGACAAGAAGATTGTGAAAAGGGAGTTTAAAAAGGGAGACAAGGTTCTATTGTTCAATTCTCGGTTGAAGCTATTCCCGCGAAAGCTTAAGTCTCGTTGGTCCAGGCCATTTGAAGTTAGAGAAGATTTGCCTTATAGTTCGGTGGTGCTTCTAAACCCCTCCGGGGAAGAGTTTATGGTTAATGGACATCGATTGAAGTCCTATCTTGCGGATTCTCTGGACGCGATAGTGGAGAAGATACCATTATCTGATCTTTATTCCGCATGAAAAGCAGATTACAAAAGCCGAGCTTGAGACTACCAAGTTGTCATTGGCACACCGATTCATCCGAGTTATTGGAAATTGCCAACAATTGAAGAACTATATGTTTGCATTTCGGATGAGGAGGAGGCGACAATTTGTCGGGATTACTATAATGAGGAGCGCCATTATGATGATTTACCTAGCCGATCCTACCAAAACTTCATTTAAGAGCAAAACAATGATGTCCATGTCCATAAGACAATGGACAATCCTCACAAATAGAAAAGGTACCAATCCCTAACTTTGTACATAGTTTTTTCCTTAGCATTTGTTGTGTTTATATTATAAGGTCTTCATCTTTTCGAGCTTATTCACTCATGAGACGGTGAGAAATAAGTTCGGGGGAGGGAGCCTAGTGGCTAATGATGTTTTTAGTTTTGTTGTTTTCCCTTATTTTGAGTCATTTTTCATTTTTGCATTAAAAATTTTTTCAAAAAAAGCATAAAAAGAAGCATATAGTTTGCATTTACATATCATTTTAAGATTGAGTCGTAGATTCATATAGGTTTGCATGGGAACAATGATGTAATTGCATTTGTTAGAATAAATGATTCACTTGCCAAGTTCAACACTCTAGATTTTAATTGTTTGATGCTTTAGGTTGCTAGTTGAAATTAAGGTTGAACCATGCTTGGAATGTTCGACTCTAGGTTCTCCTCGATTTAAGCTTGCTATGATTTGAAGCTAAACCTTGCTTATTGGAACCTAATTTTGACAATTAATTATCATACTCTTACATTGCATTTTACACTTGTGGATCACATATACATATTTGAGTATCTTCTACCATTTTGCCATTGTTTATTACTCAAATAGCTAGTTCATTTTATGAATTAGTCTCCGTACCCTTGTCCTAGCCTTTATTCAATCCATCATATTTTGTGTGTGATTTTAGGCCTAATTTGGAAACGAGCTTGAAATAAAATGTTAGGTTAGAGCCGAGAAGTGTGGTCTCTCATGTAGTTTTGGTTCATGATTTTTGGACCAAATATGACTAGGTGGGAACCTTATTTTGGGTGAGAGTGTATTTGTGTATTGAGCTTAATTGGTATTTATGAGAAAAAGGTTGAAGAAAGTGATCAAACAAGAAGGTTGTTCAAAGAAGGATTATGAGAGAAAGGGTAATGAAGGTTATTGTTAAAAGGGTCTAGTAAAGGGTTTTGGTGGCATAAGAATTGATTATTTGGTTCAAGGGAATAAAAAGGAAAAGATTAGAATCAAAAAAGATTTAAAAGGAATTTGAGCCATAAGTTTAAGAGATTCAAAACCCGCTAGATGTCCAAGTTCTAAACCCCTCTCCTTAGTAATAAATGGAGCAAAGAAAAGGGAAAAGTTGATCCAATAAAGTTTGGAAAAAGAGTGAGTTATCCTTGTGAGAGAATGGTAGATTTTAGGATCAATGGGGATTAGTGTAGCTTTGAGAACTTTAGTCGATTTTTGCATAGGTTGGATAGATGAGAGTCTACTCTTGTATGTGTAAATTGGTTTAGACCTTTAGAATTATCCTAAAGCTCGTTTTGTTTCTTGAGTGATCCTTTTATGTTGAGCATTGAACCTTATGGATGAAGAGATTATTTTAATCTCTTGACCTTTACCCTAAAGAAACAAGTTCACATTGTTTTGCATTGTGCGATTCATGGTTTTGAACTTAATTGAATGTTAAAAGCTTTAGTTGATTTGAGTGAGTGTAGGTTAAAGTTGAATTTAGGTTGAGCTTTGATGAGTATGGCAAGATTTTTGAGTAAACATGGCACCTATTGTATCCTATGATTACCATTTTGGATAGTGAGCTTAGCATAGAATCATGTTACTCTATGGCTTTGAGTTCCCGGTCTCAACCTCTTCTTCGGATTATTGTTTTTGTTTGCTTGAGGACAAGCAAAAGGTAAGTCTGGGGAGTTAATGTGTCTCATATTTAGCTTAGTTTTCATTGCATTTTAGCATCATTTAGTTACATAAGATGTCGTTTTAGGTTTACTCAGGGTCATTTTCATGTATTACAGTCCTTAGGCTTTGCCTTTGCATATTTTCCTGTTTTTCGGTCTTTTTAAGTGATTGGAGCCTTATACTATGGAGATTGGAGCTCAATTGAGCAAGTTGAATGCATGGGGATTGGATTTACACTCAAGAAAGAGAAGGCTCGGAGGAAAAGCTTGGAAAATGCATAAGGAGTTGAAGGCCGGCCACGGCCAACCATTCAAAGCCGCGCCCTGAAGAAGATTACATAAGCCGGCCGCGATCCACTCAACCGAGAACACATGCCGTGGAAAGAAAACCTCGACCGCAGGACGCAAAATCATCAATCGCGGGAAACTCTCCTGGACCGCGGAGAGCCTCTCGACTGAGACTACCCGAAGTGATGGTCGACGCAAATATCAAAGGCCATTCGAACACTTCCCTTGTTTGGCTCTCGACCCAGCTCTTGTACCATCCTTGACCGCGATCCCCCCATCTCTCGACCCAGCCCACATACCAGTCTCGACCGCGAGAAGGAGGTCTCGACCCAGTCTCAACTGAGACTCGACCCGCGGATGTCCGAATGCACACGATTCTCGACCAAGACTCAACCCGCGACACACAAACCATGACAATTTTCTCACGTCCTCGGCCACCCCTCATGACCTGCAAGACCTGATGACACGTGAACCACAAGACACCTTTGCTTAGTTTTTAGTTAAAACTGGTTTGTCCCAGTTTACTTTGGCTTGCTTTAAGTTTTCTAAAACCCCAATCCCAAGGGGTAGAAATAAATTGATGGACACACAAACACATTATGCCTTTAATTTCCCTAAGTTTTCTAGATCTAGCATAGTTTTTCTCTCATTTTCTTAAGAACATCTTTGAAGGAGATTTGAAAACAAACATTGGGATCCTTTTGGATGATCCATATTTTTGGGTCATTTCTTAATGTAATTAAGAATCTCTTGTTTATTTCTCTAGTCTTTTTCATTATGCATTGCTTTTCTTGCTTGTTTATTTTAGATTGCATAATGAGTGAGTAGTCATTTAGAATGGTTTAGGTTGTGGCTAGATCTAGGGCTTGGTGATGATTGATTGATGTTTAGGATTGTTAGATACTCCTATCTAGGTGTGTTTAATGCTTAACTCATCCTGATCACTTGAGTTATGTTTCTAGGAAAATTATCGCCCGAGAGGTGTTCGATGAAATTCTCGAAAGCCTATTTAGGGATCTTTCTCCATAGCCTTTGAGATATGATGTTATGCGATTGATTGGTCATAGTGGACTTATTTGTAAAGCATTTGGGAGTCTTGATCTAACAAATGAGAGTTTAGTTGGGTAATTTCTCTTGAACAATGATTAGTGCCATGAGAGTGGGCTAGTCTTGCTATGTTTTTTGTGCTCCACACCCTAGGTGGTGCTTAATGGATTCCTTGTTGCATCATTTTTTTCATTTGCCATGTCCCTAGATTGATTGTCATTGCCTATATCATTCGCTTTTCTCGTATTATCATTGGCTTGTTTAATTTCGTTTGCATTGCTTTCATTTTGATCTTGTTTGATGATTGAATCTTGTGTTTAAGTTGCTAGATCTTGTGATTCCTTCACTTAGAGTGTGCTTAATGCTAGATTTGAGTTGGCCATTGAAAGCTATATGCTAGGAAGATCATCGCCCGAGAGGTATTCGATGAAATTCCGAAAGACTCTTTTGTGGGTTTTACTTCCATAACCTTTGAGAGATGATGCTTTGGGGATTAGTGGTCTTAGTGATCTTGTTTGTTAATGTTTATTGATCGATTTTTTTGAAAATGAGAGTTTAGCAATATCAATTGATTGGTATAGAGGTTAATGCCGTGAAAGTGGTTAATCTAGGTTATATGTGACATATGCCCTAATATGGTTCTTAATTAGACCTTATGCATCTGGATTTGATTGTCATTCTCATTGATCAATTTTCTTGCGATAAACTTATTGATTGATAGTTCATCTTTTGTTCTTGTTTAGTATTATTTGTGTTTATTTGTTTTCTTGTTTGATTCATTTTGCTTTGCTTCATTTTTAGTAGTCTTTTAATTCCAATCACCTCATATATTGTTATAGCTTAAGTCTTTATTCTCATAATCCTATTGCATTGATTCTAGATTCTATTGGGTTCAAACCTCAAGTACTTGACAATGACAAGTTTGTGTTAAGTATTTGTTGATTATAAATTTTAATTGATTGTTTTGCACACCATAAATGCTTAGCATCACATTCCAATGCCAATGCTTGAGTGTCTCATCCCATGAACTCCAATCCTCCAATGTTGAGCTCCCAATCACCTGAAAATGACTTAAAACGAGAAAATATGCGAGTCGATATATCTAAAACTCTAAAATGAAAAAAATCAAAGAATATTTATGCAACAATGAATGAATGTGACTCCTAAGTGATGGAAAATAACCAAAATGTATATGAATTTCTAAGTAAATATGATGCATATCAACTCCCTCGGACTTGCCTTTTGCTTGTCCTCAAGGAAATGATACAAGACCAAACAACTCATCAATCTATGACTGTAATCCATATGTAAACCCCCATCCTCTTAGAAGGACCAAAATGTACTCATATCATTTAGCATCTAATTCTGAAATATCCTACACATTAAACCAATTTCTAAGCTCTTGAACTAATTCCTTATTTCTAAATGTGCGGGCTTCTAAAGGGACTTGAGATCAACGAATATACGATTTGACTTCTTGAGCTTAGCATGACTTAATTCAATTAAGCACAATTATCATTTCTTATACTGGTTAAGGTTTAGCACAAACTCATGGTCTTTATAATCCAAAACCGATCAGAGGTCTGCTTCACGTCCTTGTTAAGGATCCACAAACATGAGAGGGTTGCTTCATGTTTTGCTCTTGGTTTTCTCAATGAGACACAAAAATGTACGAGTTTATGCACATTCCCCACTTACTTTAAGTATCATTGAATGAGTTTTATTTGGAAGAATGGTCACCTTTAGTTATTTTCCAAACTGAAACAACTTAAATTGAACCAAAGTAAACCGAGACAAACCGGTATAAACCAAAAATTAAATCCAAAATGTCAAGTGGTTCACGTGGTCTTAAGTCATGCGGGTTGAGAGGCTTGTCAAGAGCAAGAGTAGTTCGTGTCTCTGCGGGCAAGACATCCGGTCAAGGCTGGTACATCCGCTGTCGAGACATTTGGTTGAGAGCAAACATCCTGCGGTCGAGGCCTTGTATTCCCGCAGTTAAAGCTTACGTCTGTAAGGCTTCTACTCCATCTATAAGGTAAGGGTCAGATAACCCATCGAGACGTGTAGGTCGAGGCCTTCTTCCCCGGTCGACGCGAGCATCCTACGGTCGAGCCTTGGCTTCACGCAGTCGAGGCTTGCATCCCGCGAGTGGCCTTCTCAGGCGTGTTGGATGGTGGCCAGCCTTGAAAAACCTCCTCGAGCCGCAGCCTTAAGTGGCTGGCCGCGGCCGGTTTCTTCTTTCCTTTGATTCCTTTGCCTAATTTGAAGCTTCCAACCCGAGCCTTCTCGTCCTTATGAAAATATGACGAGTAGGCTGAGTGAGTCAGTTTTCTCCTTCTATTCTAAGCCTCTTCTGATCTGTGTTCTACTTTCAATCCGAATCTCCTCTTGTCTTTGGTCCAAAAATGTTCCAAATTGCTTCTGAAACCACTCCAATGCAAAGTATGCAATGCAGATATAAAAGACTCTAATATGGGACAAATGCAAAGAATATGGATGCAAACTTGGATGATTAATGAACTTAAAATTTGTTAAAATGCAAACATATCAACTCTCCCAAACTTAGATTTTGTTGGCCTCAAGCAAATGTAAAAGTCTAAAAAGGATGGTGGTGGACGTGGTGGATCAACTGGTGTTGGAGGATTAGTATTAGTATTGGTAGAGCCATCCGGTGTTGTGTTCTCATTCATCTCGTCCCCTTGTACATGATTACCAACTCAGAAACGTGGACGCCTATGAATATTGTCAACCAACTCAAACAGATTCTGATTTCCTTGAGACCTGGTATGCATGTACTCAGAAAATCAGCCCAAAAATAGTCAAGTCGGTGTGTAGTAGGCAAGTAGGTAGCTGGCAATGCAGAACTCGCTGTAGATGGTGAGTACACAGTGCGAGTCTTAACTTTCAGAGCAAACTTGGTATGCATCAAAGAACTTACAACTAGGGCACTAAATCTAGGAAATAAGGCAGCTGGTCAAAGCATTTTCTTAATGATTCCCAATGCAAGGTCTAGACTCGGTCCTATTATGCAATACATGAAAATGATTGGCTAAAAAAATTTCAAAATTTTTTTGGTTTTTCTAAGCCTTAAATGCAATGCTATGGGATGTATGGTGCGAATGAGTGAAAAACGAAGATAAGAACACATAAAATATGATTAATAGATGTCTAGGACTCTCCCTCAAACTTAAATCACACAGTCTCTATGTGAATAAAAGAGTAGGAGAAGAATCCTAGATAGACAAAACAAACAGGAACAACAAAAACACAAGAAAATAGAGCTATGGAAATTACAATGGTGATGAAGCTTGTTGCCTCAGAAGTTGAATAGATGAGCTGTTAAAGCATTCATCTCTTCCATGGTGTTACTCGCCGGGTTGCTTATCGGTTATAGAGCCGGATCATCAAACTGCTCGTTGGTTCTGCTTGGCTCGCTAGTAGGATCGTCGAGTTAAGCACACGAGCTACCATATCTCAGCCTTGACTGAGCTGACCCAAAAGTTTCTCCAGTGGAAACTAAGTGCCTTCTTGGAATGGTTGGAGCTTGTTTGTGGGGTAACTCTTCGCTGAACCTGTCCTTGATCTTAGTTATCTCCCTCCTCAGCTCCTCTCTTTCTTTAGCCCACTTGCTCTTCTCCTTAGTCAGACCCTTCACCGTCTTCATCACCCATTTCCCAATCTTCTGCAACTTCCCAATTCGCTTGTGAGCTTCCTTAGCCGTGATACCCGTTCGTGGCTGAGTGAACTCCTCAAAGAAATACCTTTCTGGCTTTACTTCAATTTCAGCTTTAGCATTGGCTTCTTCTGGCTATGGTGCAGCTTGACTGAACAGGTGCAGCGGATGAGCAAACTCCACATTCTGGGCTGATCTCAACGAGCTTAGTTATGTACATGGCAGGATGATTTGAGTATCATAGTTCACTGGGTTATAAAGGTTGTACACCAAGCTTTCATCTTGATCCTTCCAGCCTAACACTTTTGACTCTTTGAGTGAGTGAGCATTCATGAATCTTGGTGATACAACCCCAGCTTCATCTAGTCTGTTTCCATAGGCAATTAGGATGGGGGTTATGACTCCTCCAATGCTGATTGCTTTTGGCTTGCGTCGATTAGCTTGAAGTGCTGCTTTATGCCTTTAAACACAAAATTGCCTAGCCAAAGCATAAGCCAAACCCGCGTTAGCATCATCACCCATCAATTCTCTTCCACTTGGTGTCATTCCAATTATCTCCTTCAAGGCCATGTCCAGCATTTGCATTTCACCCAAGTTGAGTGTTCTTGGGGACGGCCTTGAATACATCATGTTTGCCATGACTCGCCGAGCATAGTTGATGGCTTTGTTTCTGATTCTGTTTCCTTTGCTTCGGGATGGAATGAATGGAGTATTTCCACTAAGCATAAACCACACATCGTCTAGCTCCTTCTCGTCTATGTTAGGGAAAGCCGCAGCGCTTTGTGGAAAGCCATACAACTCCTCCATTTGCTTAAAGGTGAAGGTGTACTGTTGGTTATGCACCTTGAACGTTATGAACCCAGCTCCATTCTCCTCAAGCAGGGCCATAGTGATGTTGTTATACTCTTGCATCTACTGTGGCCATGAACTGAGCAGTTTCCTCCTTATAGCCATTGCGTACCATATAAGACATTTGAGACAGCCTATAAATCTCCAACAGCAAGTTTACATCTTCAGCAATCCCCATCAATTCCAAAGTCGGTCTATGGGGGTAGATTGTACCCTTGAAGCCCATTTTCCAAATCGCTTTATATGCTTCATTTGGGCTTAGCTTCTTTTTCGATTTCTTGGCTCGCCGTGGTGCTTGCCTTTCCTCCATGATGATGAACGCTTGGTCCTCTGTATAACCATCCCTCATCAACTCTTGGATGTTGCGGATGAACTCGGTTTCTTGCTCGTCCACATCCATTGGAGAACCTTCTCTTTGTGCTTCATCCACATCATGCATTTCAAAACTCGCTCTCGGTGTCTCTCCCTCACTTTCTGAAAGCGCAGCTATACCCTTGCCCTTATCTACTGCTGGCGCAGCATATTCTTCGTCATCTGAAGGCTCAACTCGCTGGGTAGAGGGTCAAGCTTTGAGTATGAGCCTCTTCCTCATCTAAACTTTCATCCCGCAAAACAAACCTTCTTCTATTCGCCATGCCTCTCTTAAGCTTCAGTTTTCTTGTTCTTGGCGCAACGTCATCCAACGGGTTGCTTCGGTCTTTAGCTTGCCTCCTTTCTTTCATTAAGGTTATTTCATGAGCCCTCAACCGAATTCTATCTGCCATGGTTGTTGGATAAGGCATCATGTTGCAGATGAAAAATTTAGCTTTGGCTTGCCACCCACTTGGATCAACTCGCCGGTATACTCGCTGGTATGCTCATGAATGTGCTGAAGATGGCTTTTAGTGAGATAAAATGATCTTAGAGAGAGAAGTGTATGTTGAATTATGAGGAAGAAGTGAGCTAAGTCCCATATTTATAGAAGATGGCGAGTCATTGATGGTGCATTGGCGTGGGGAACAAAATCTAACACAAGTTTTGGCAAAACCATGGGCTCGCCGGTCTTACTCGCCATGCCACCCCATACTCAGCCACAAATTCTCTGCATCAATCTGCACCACTCATCCATCAACACAAAAGCAACCATAAGTTTTCTGCTCAATCCTAGACCACAGGTTTCAACTCGCCGGTATTGTAGTAGCGAAGTGACTTCAACCTTCTAGATGCTCTAATTGGGCTGAACCGAGGCCCAATTCACTAGTGACTCTCCAGACTTCTTATTAGGCTTTGGCTTGTTGTAGCTAACTCGCTGGTGGACTGGTGAGTGCTATTCATGAAGCCCAAAAAATTTAAGTTCAAACCACAATTGCTCAGTGACTGTTCCTTCCCCTTTTCTGATCGATTTCATGCACGACAAAGACATAAAAATGTAAGAAACAGGAATCGAAGAAAGGCATAGTGTGAGCAAATAAGTTATTGTTGCAAGATCAAACTAAAATAGCCAAAAAGAAATGATGATGTACTTGAGTGAGTAAGTAGGATGAGCAATAGGGAATCATTAAAATATTCTCTATGATTTGTCCCTTATGCCATCACTCACTCAGCACATCATCATCAACCCTTATAAGCAAACTCTATACTTCAAAGACTAGAAGACTATAAAACTTAAGCAAAATAATCTAGAAATGCAAAGAAAACTTGTAAATAAAAAACAAAGGATATAAAAAAGCATAATTATGGGATTGCCTCCCAAGTGCGCTTTTTTAGAGTCTTAAGCTCGACTCTTCACACTTTAGCTTAGTGTAGTGTTTCAAGGGAGACTAGAGTTCCCTTTTCTTCATTCTCAAGCTCTGAATTCTCATTCAGCTCTGTAACTGTAAAACTTTGGCCTTCAATCGCTGGCCTCCTCGAATCGTCATTCAGATTGAACTCCAATTTTTCTGCACCACCCAGATCCAGTTCAATGGTTTTGTTCTTGACATCGATCATTGCTCCAACTAAAGCTAGGAATGGCCTTCCCAAAAGCAATGGGTCTTGAGGCTCTTCATCCACGTTGATGATAATGAAGTCAGTGGGGACTTCAACATTGCTAATTCTGATAGGCAAATTTTCTAGCAAGCCATGTGGGGAGCGTGTGCTTCTGTCAGCTAGCACAAGAGACAGCTTGCTAGGCTTGTAGTCATTGAACCCTAGCCTTTTTGCTATTGTGAATGGCATCAGGCTTATGGAGGCTCCAAAATCACACAGCCCCTTTTTAAAGTGGAGGTGACCCAGTGAGCAAGGTAGAGTAAACGTCCATGGATCCCTTTAGCTTTTTCAACACAACCTTAGCTTCAGCAACAACTTTACACTCATAGCTCCCTATTTCCAGACTTTTAACCGAGTGAACCTTTACTTTAATGGCTTCAAAAATTTCTGATAAAGGGGAATCAGAGCAAACACATCAAGCAGTGGAATTTTCAGCTCAACCTCTCTCATTTGCTTCTCAAAAATCTCTCTGTACTTATGTGTTTGATCCTTCTTGAGGCGAGCTGGGAAGGGTGCCTTAGGTTTGGCAGTATTGGAGTTCTGCATTGTCGGCTCAAAAACTGGTTTTGCAACATATGCAGGCTCAACTCGGTGGTCTGAGTGGCAAGTTGGGTGGGGATCATTTTCCAGCTTGTTTTCCCTCCCCTTCAAGGTTCACACTGTCCTCAGTGTCCTTAGGCTGTGCAACTCGATTTGGTAGTTCTTTACCGCTCCTGAGGGTAATGGATTGAGCTGTATACTCCTTTGGGTTCTGAACTGCTTTACTTGGTAATAGACCATGAGTCTTGACTGATGCAGAAGCTTGTTGGCTTTCAACATATTTGAGCCTACTATTCAAAGTCTCAAATTTGCAGTTCAAATCGTTATGAGACGTGTCTATCTTACGATGTACCTTTGTGAACTGCTTAGTGAACTTAGTAGCTTGTTGAGTCTGGCACTGACGAATCTGTTGAAGCATCTCCATGATGTCTGAGGGTGCTGGCTTATCTAACGTTGAAGCTTGACGTGGAGGCTGAAAGCTTTGGTAGTATTGTTGCTTAGGTATCCAAGCCTTTTGCTAAGTAGGCTTTGGTGGATAAACTTGTTCTTCCGGGTCAGCTACATTGTTGCTTCTGTGAAGCTTATTCTGCTTGTAGTTGTGCCACTGTCTCTGACCTCCCTGGTTCTGCAGAAAACTGATTTCAAGAACCATCTCATCCTCCCCTTCTTGAGCTTGATCCTCTTCAACAAGATTGACTTGCTTATGATGAACCAGTAGCAGCTTATCTATCTAGTCACTCAAAGTCTTCAGCTCTTTGCGACTAACCGAATCGGATTCACTCGACCCTCTCTCAGTACGGTCATAGTCTTCCCCATATTGGCATCAGCAAGTGCCAAATGCTCAATCAACTCGCGACCATCGTCCACATCCTGATTCAAGAAATTCCTGTTGCTAGTTGTTTCCAATAGCATTCGAAGTTTTGGCTGAATACCTCTGTAAAACTGGTTCATGATAGTTTCCTCAGAGAAATCATGTTGTGGGCACTAGGACTGATATGTCTTGTAACGCTCCCAGGCTTCAACTAGAGACTCTGTCCCACTCTGAACGAAGTTGGAGATATAATTTCGCAGCTTAGGATTTCTGGAGGTGGAGAAGAACTTAGCTAGAAAAACCCTTGACGAAGGTGCTTCTCCCAGATACGAGCCTTATCACCAAGTGGGAATGGGAATAGGCGAAGCTTCAAGCCATCTTCAGATAGGCCTTTGATCCGAATTAGGCCACAAATCCTCACAAACTCATCCAGATGGTCGAGTGGATCTTCAGCTGGTAGACCATGAAACGTGTTGTTTTGCACCATAGTAATCAGACCGTTCTTGATCTCGAAGTTGTTGTTTGGAATTGGTGGAGGTCGAATTCCATGCCTCTGAGTCTGAATACTTGGCGCATCACCAACTCCAATCTATCTAAGCCTACGAGGTTGAGGTGAAGCTAGTGGAGTAATGTGGGGTTGTTGCTGGTTTCCATCTGTGGAACTGTCAGGCATAGTAGTTGCACCACTCATCTCTCTTTGTTCTCTTAGTTCTCTTGGAAGCAATTGGATGTTGTCTTGAGGGTTGAACAAGTTTGGGTTTCCTTATGATTGAGTGTAGGGAATCAACGCAAGAATACTGGCTGGAGTGACACAACTCGCAGGGTGACTGGCGAGTTCGATATCGAGCTAACCTGAAATGCACCAAAGACATAACGAACAAGTCTGAAGCTCAAGTTAGTGACAAAGAAAAATAAAAACTTGATCTCAGAAAGCGTTTGACCCAAAATGTAGCAAGCAAAACACTTATTTGGCAATGACGCCAATTTGATAACGAAGGTTTTTGGGTCTAAGTTATCAAATCTATTGCAGTACAATATGTATCAACCAAAGTGTGTAGATATCACTAAGGGTATAAATAGCTATTCTAATTCAAGCAAAATCAAGCAATTGAGGTGATTCTGTCACAATCAACTTAGGAATGAAAAACAGAGCATGAAGACTAAGCAGTAAGCTAAAAATAGAGTGCTGAGAACAAAGAACTAAGACAAAAGTAGAGCAAATAATCAAATGCAATCAATAGAAAAACGGGTTCATGAGGAGAGTGGAGTCAACGATCTAAGCCTAAATATGGGTTTCAGATCTCATCTAGCAACCTATTAAGCAAGTGTAGGGCTAAGGATTCAAATATCAAACAATCAAGCCATTCTCATGGTGAAGAAATCTCAGCTTGAGCGTGACCTAACCAAAATCTCTTTGTGATTACACGCTCAAACTAGCATAAAGAAACAACCCTACAGGACCAACTGACGCTCTGAACGACCAATCTTTTTGGTCAGAACCATCAATCCTAGATCAAACTAAGCCTAGCATATCATCAAACACCTTCTAGGCATGGCAGCTGCGAATCAAATTTCAAGTGATTATGTTGAAACAAGCCTTAAGACCATTCAATCAAGCAAACAAGAATGAAACCCATGATCAGACCTAGATCTACTCTATCTCCTCACAAAACCCTAAGAAAACTACTTACTAAGCATGGTGAGAAGCTCAAACTCAAGCATAGAAACGAAAGGCATAATGAAAGACTAAAAACAAAGCTGAAAACGAAATCAAACTAACCAAATTCGAGATTCAACAAAGATCAAAGGATTTCATGAAAGAAGTAAAGAATAATCACAAAGGTAATGAAAAACTGTTTCAAATCTATACCAAAATGAAAGCCCTATTCCGAATCAGCATCAGATGCGGATGAAGCGCAAAAACTAGGTTGCATCATTTTTCGCTCTAAGAGGTATTTATAGATCCCCAAAATGAATGCCCTATTCCGAGTCAGTATCAGATAAGGTTGGTCAAAATAATGAAGTCGGTTAATGCTGCTTCAAGGCTACTGGCGAGTTGACTAGCGAGTCTGAGCATTCAGCTTCAGTCACTTCCCAAAAATCTCAGCTCGTTGGTCACAGGCGAGTTCACACTGCGAATGCTTCAGTTTTTCTGTTTGGCTAGTTCACCTTGGCTGCACTCGCTGCTACTGATGAGTCTAGGTTGATTTGGCTTGTGAAATTTGTAGTTTGCAAGGTCTTCTGTTCAAGCACTTTGTCTTAGGCTGAACCTTGCAGTCTTTGTGCCTAATCCACTCTAGGATGCTCCAATAAGCTCAAAAGTACCTGAGATGCTCCAAATGCAACGTGTATGCACAATGAATGCAATGCAAGCCTAAAAAGACTCTAAAATGCTGAATATGCAATGAGAATGGATGCAAACAGATGTGAATTATGTAGCTAGAATGGGGCAAAATCCATGTATTTCAAAGTACCATAACTTGATCCTAATGGTCTAATAAAAACTAACAGTAAACTCAAAAATCTTGATTTGGCAACGGCGCCAATTTGATAACATGGTTTTACACCCTCTTTTTTATCAAATCCTTATAGTATATAAGGTTATCAAACCAACAGGATGATGTTTAGCAGTCAATAATGCAATTAGATATTATTTCAAGCCATTATCAAACAAGAGTGATTTGATTCTAGATGAAATATTAAGTAAGTGCTAAATCAAAATATAGCAACCTAAAACAGAGCAATCTAAAAACATAAAGTTGGTAGAAAAACAGAGCAAGATGAACAAGAGCTATAAGGTGCAAATCAAGGGTTCATGAGGAGATAGGGGTAATCAATTTCAGTACAATCATGGTTATCTACTCTTATCCAGCAACCTAACAGGGTGATTTTGAGCTATAGCAACTATGAATCAAGCATTCAAACCATTTTCATCGACAATGAACTCTCAATCTGATATTGACCAAAACAAAATCTCTCGGTGATCAAAACAAGATTGGCATTAAGCAAAGATTATAATAAGCAGATCAACCACTCTAAACATAATCTCTGTTGAAGGAGCAGTAAATCTTAGATGAGAACTGAACTTGGCATTTTATCAAACACTTGGTGGGTGTTTGTTGCCTTGAGTTCAAGTTCCAATTGATCAGTTTGAAGCAAGCATTAAGCACATCTAATCTACCAAAATCTGAGCAATACTAACCTAAACAAGAGAGACTATCATGATTCAACCTAGATCTAACCCATCTCCTCACTAACCTTAAAGAGATCTACTCACTACGCATGATGAGAAACATAAACCTAGACATAAAAGAGAAATACATAGAGTGAATCAACATTGAAAACTAAGCAACTTTCATTAAACAACCATAAACATTGATTCAGCTTATAATCCAAGATCTTACAGTAAAGACGCAAATAAAACTAAGAAAGAGAAAAGGTAGCTGTTTGATCTTGCTTAAAGAGGTAAAAACGAGAAATAGGATTTTTGGGGGTTAAAGGGGTATTTATAACCCCCTTACATCAGACCTAAAGTCAGTCAACACGGAAAATAAAAGTCAAAGAAGTGAGTGACTCGCAGGTGCAGGCGAGTAGATAGGTCGAGTCATGTGTTTGTGAGACCTGAGATAGGCTCACTCGTAGGAGCAATCGAGTCACTCCAGTGAGTGGCCTCTCTCTGGCGGAGTTGGAATTTCTTCAAGTGCTGCTCGCCTAAGGCAACGAGTAAAGGCAGCGAGTCGTCTTTCTGGGTTGCAAATATGGCTTCACTCGCAGTGGTCCGACGAGTAGACAGAGTGAATCAGTTTTTTTCTTCCATTCCAAGCCTCTTCTACTACTTCCTATCCGAACCTCCTCTTGTCTTTGATCCGAAAATGCTCCAAATTGCTCCTAAAACCACTTCAATGCAAACGCAAATGCAAAGTATGCAATGCAGACCTTAAAGACTCTAATATACGACAAATACAAAGAATATGGATGCAAACTTGGATGATTAATGAACTTAAAATGGGTTAAAATGCAAACATATCAGCTCCAACAACTTGCTTAACAACCTAATTAGTAGAACTCTATGCAATAAGAACCATTCTCATATAATCTAAGAACTCAACCCAAGTGCAATCTGATCCTACTCTCATAGGCGATCCACACATTGATTGGCATGAAGAAACAACCTATTCTAGCCAATAGGCAACCTAAACAACCAATATCTTGAGCAAGGAAGGCAAATCTCAGAACTATGCACAATTAGGCATTTCATCGAACACTAGGTAGGTGTATGAAAGCCTAACATCAGATTTCAAATAGCTAAGATGAAATAAGCATAAACAACACCTAAACTGAAGAGATCTAACATAAATAATCTTAAGCAAGCTTGGAAACCTTTAGATCTACACTAATCTAACGCATTTCCTCAAGAACCCTAATTGACTACTCACAAATCATGAACAATTGCATAAAGCCAGAAAGTAAAATAAATTGCATAACTAGAAAGAGAAAAGAAAGATAAACAAACTTTGTTAAAATAAACTAAAACTGAAACTCAATCAATCATTCAAGATTTGAGCATGAAAAAATGAACAAAAGAGAGAAACCAACACTTTGAATCTCAGATTCTGGAAATAAAAATGTGGATGGTGTTTTTGGAGGCTAAGGAGCTATTTATAACCCACTTAGCAAAACCCTAGAAAAGTAAAGAAAATAGTGTTATGAAAACTCCACTAAGCAGGTCCACTCAACCGGATGCGAGTGAGGTAGGCTAGTGGTGCATCTTGGTGTCTAGAACAGGTTCACTCGCAGGTGCAGGTAAGGCATCTAGGCTAGTGATGTTCTTCTAGGTAGAATCAGGTATATCTTCACTTCACTCAGCAGGTCCACTTAGCAGGTTCACTAGGCAGGATGGCGAGTCGGGTAGGAGAGTGGTCTTATTTCTGTTCTTCTAGATGTCACTGGCATCAGTTCTGGAGAGTCATGCAGGCGATTCATGGTTCCTCCTTTAAATGTCATAGTTCACTCACAGCCTACATCCGTGACACGAGTCCGAGTCATATCCAATGAGTTTATGGGAGTGTTCACTTGCCTTGGTATGGCGAGTTGATGAGGCGAGCTTGCCATATTCATGTCCATTGCTGCTCCAAAGTACCTAAAATGACTCTAAATGTGGTATGGATGCAATGTAAATGCAAAGTATGCAACATGAACCTAAAAGGGACTCTAGAATGACGAGAATGCTATGAATATGGATGCAATGTATGCTTAATGATGCTTCTAAATAGGCTAAAATGCAGACATATAATCGAGCGTCTTGACTTTCTTGGTCGAGAATCATGGCCTAACCTCTAATTTCCAAGTCTTCTTCTCCACTCTTCATTGCCTTCTTGTGTCCAAACCCATCCTAACCACAAACTTACCAAGAACATAAACACTACTTGACAAAAATGAAAGAAATAAAGCATTATATACAAAGATTACCATAGGATTGTCTCCCAAGTGTGCTTGTTTTACGTCTCGAGCTCGACGTTTTCCACCGCTCAAAATTTGAGGGTAATAAGGTGCTGCAACCTTGATTTGTCGTTTAGAGACTTCAACTTTCCCCGAAGTTTGAGGGTGATAAGGTGTTGCAACCTTGTGTGTGACTCCATATTTCTTCAAGAGACTTTCAGAGACCTTATTGATGAAATGGCTTCCTCCATCGCTTATAACAACCCTTGGTACTCCAAATCTAGGAAAGATTATCATCTTAAACAACTTGATTACAACCTTAGCATCATTGGTTGAACTAGCTATGGCCTTAACCCACTTTGATACAAAATCAACCGCAACCAAGATATAGAGATTACCAAAGAAGGCGGAAAAGGTCCCAAGTCAATTCCCCAAACATCAAAAATCTCAACTTCCAAGATAAAGTTTTGAGGCATCTCTTGTCTCCTCCCAATATTTCCTTGGTGTTGACACTCATCACACCTTGAGATAAAAATCTGCGAGTCTTTAAACATGGAAGGCCACCGTAGAACTCTTGTTACCGTCTTGAAAGTAGCTAGATGACCATAGTAGCTAAAACCATGACAATGAAAGAGAATCCCTTGTACCTCTTCTTCCGCAATGAACCTCCTATGGAGCCTATATTTTCCTTGCCTATAAAGATATGGTTCATCCTTGAAAATCTTCTTCTTGTCATACCTATCAAGGTTGATTGGCTCAACACCACAAGAAAGGTAATTTCACTACATCCGCATACCATGCACCATTTTCCTTTAACTTTTTGACTACTGCAACCTCTTTCACAATCTCGGTCGTGGCTTTGATTGCTTGAATGAATGAGACATGTTCCTCTTTAAGTGAATTATGTATCAGTAAATCATCATCAATGCGTAACCTTGAGAGGTGATCCGCAACCCCATTCTCAACTTCCTTTTTGTCAATAATCTCCACATTGAATTCTTGAAGTAATAAAATCCACCTTAGCAACCTTGGCGTAGCATGTTTCTTCTTCATCAAATATTTCAATGCTGAGTGCTCGGGTTTATACAATTACTTTCGATCCGACGAGGAATTCTTTCTCCATTGTTGCATATCTTACTTGAGTTTCATTGAGGGTTCTACTTGCATAATAAATCACATTGAGCTACTTGTCCATCCTTTGACCTAAAATAGCACCAACCGCATAATCGCTTACATCGCACATGATCTCAAAATGTGAATTCCAGTCTGGTGCTTGCACGATTGGAGCACTCACCAAAGCTTCTTTTAGTTGCTTAAACGCCTTGTGACACTCTTCGTCAAAACTAAACTCAACTTCCTTACACAAGAGGCATTTCAATGGTCTAGAAATCTTCGAAAAGTCCTTGATGAAACGACGATAAAACCCGGCATGACCTAAAAAGCTTTGGATTCCCTTGATTGTGGTTGGTGGTGTCAAAGTCTCAATAATCTCAATCTTGGCTTTATCAACCTCAATCCCTTTGCTAGAAATTCGATGACCGAGTACAATACCATCTCTAACCATAAAGTGGCACTTCTCCCAATTCAAAACCAAGTTGGTGTCTTCGCATCGTTGAAAAACCATACATAAATTAGAAAGACAAGAGTGAAAACAAGCACCATACACCAAAAAATCATCCATAAACACTTCCATTACTTCCTCAATCAAATCGGAGAATATTGACAACATGCACCTTTGAAATGTGGCTGGTGCATTACATAATCCAAATGGTATCCTTCGATAAGCAAAGGTCCTATAAGGACATGTAAATGTCATTTTTTCTTGGTCATTTGGGTGAATCGGTAGTGGAAAAATCCTGAAAAACCATCTAGGAAGCAAAATATGAATGATTAGCTAGCCTTTGTACCATTTCATCTATGAAAGATAAAGGGAAATAATCCTTTCTAGTTGAAAAATTCAATCTTTTATAATCTGTGCACATTCTGTGACCGGTTCCTATCCTAGTTGGGATTAACTCATCTCTCTCATTTCTAATTACGGTTACACCACCCTTTTCGGGAACAACATGAATGGGAGAGACCCACTTTCTATCGGATATTGGATAAATGATTCTCACATCTAGAAGCCTTAAGATCTCTTTCCTATCCACATATTTCAAATTAGGATTTAACCTTCTTTGTTGCTCGATGGAAGTCCTAGATTTATCTTCTAGATGGATTCTATGCCCACAAAGTTCTTGGGAAATTCCCTTAATATTATATAACGAATAACCTGTTGCTATTCTAAACTTTCTCAATTCCATTAGCAACAAAGCAACCTCATTATCATCAAGTTCAACATTTACAATGACCGGGTAAGTAGTGTTTATTCCAAGAAAAGCGTACCTTAGCCCTTTTGGTAACGGTTTGAGTTCCACCATTGGTGCCAATAACTCACTCCACGGATCTTCGTCATTTATGCATTTACCCTTATCATTTGACTCATCACTTGACCTTGAAATTGGTTTCAACACCAATAGCTTCATCTCACAAGTGAGTACTTCACAAGAATCAAGCATACCCTCATATCTCTTGCTATCCAAGCTCAAGTACCCCAACTGATTCTTCGTAATGGTCTATACAACTTGCAAAGGGTCATCTATACTCAACTCTTCATTCATCTCTCGTTCAAGCATATCAATTGTCTCAATCTTAAAGCATTTATTTCCCACATCCGGACTATCTATAATCCTCTTTATATCGAAATTCACAATTGAGTTCTCTAGTTGCAAACCGATTCTTCTCCTTCTATAATCAATCAATGCTCCAGCTGTGGCAAGTAATAGCCTTCCAAGAATCAGTGGAACAAACGGTTCTTCATCCATCTCTAAAAACACAAAATCAGTAGGTACATCAAAATCACCAACCCTCAAAGGAAAATCTTCAACTATCCCAACCAGAATTCTAACCGAACGGTCGGCTAAAACCAATGAAATTCTACACTTTTTAAACGACTTAATTCCAATTCTCTTAGCTTTTGTGAAAGGCATAAGGTTCACACTTGACACTAAATCACATAAACACTTGGGAAATCTTAAAGTACCTAAAGCATATGGATGGGTGAAACTACCCGGATCTTCAAGCTTCTTTGGTAAGTCTCTCTTGATGATTGCACTACATTGATAGCTCATCATCACCTTTCCCTCTTCCATCTTTTGCTTGTTGGTGACTTAGTCCTTCAAGAACCTTAAGTAAGCCAGGTTTGTCCTTATCATATCCATGAGAGGCATCATAACTGTAATTCCATCCATTAGCTCCATAAACTTCTCTCTTTGCTTAGCTAAAATTTGTTTCTTGAAACGACCGGGAAATGACAACTTGGGTTCTTAAGGTGGTGGCACATACTTCCTTGCTCTCTCTAGAAAATCATCTTTCTCCCCAACCTTCTCTTCATGCGGTTTCTTAGACTCCTCAACAACCTCACTTTCATCTACCGGAACTTCTTCCAAATTAACAACTCCATCCTCTTTTTCTTCTAACTCCTTATTTTTCTTGCTTATAACCTCCTTAGGAGAGAGTTCTTTACCACTCATAAGAGTGATAAACTTGAAATAAGCTTTAGGAGCTATTTCCAGCTTCTTTTGAGGTATTGGAGCCGGCCTAGGGCTTGATGAAACTACTTGTGAAATTTGATTGTCAAGAGCCTTGAGATGAGAGTAGATGTCTTCAAACTTGGCTTGAGATTTGGTGTGACTCACTTCAACCTTATTATCAATCTTGTCCAATATCTTAGTCATATCAAGTTGAGATCTTGCTTGGCCTTCCATTATTTGTTTCATCATAAGTATAATCTCCCCTAGCTCACTCAGTTGAGGTAAATGAGAATTCACTTTGATGAGGGCCTCGGAGGTGAAGCTCTTGGATATGGACTCACGGGAAAACCTCGGTGGATCGATTCTCATAAGAACTAGTTTTTGGGGGAAAACGAAGAACACCACAAGGATTATGGCTCTATCCTTGATACAGTTTGGTCCGATATTGCTTAGGAATCCTCGACTAAGCTTGATCTCGGCTCTCTCTCTCGAATCCTCAAAGAGATAAAGTCAGCTAAGGCTCAAGACACATGCTTGAAAAGAAACACTCGTTTATTTAATATCAAATCTGCCGAAAACAAAGGAATGGCTTGAGCCTATATAGGCTCGAGTCTACAACAGTAATATGCTTAATTAAGTGTCCAACGGACAAGTGATGGGGGCCATCAATCTTGGAGTCGTTGGGAAAGATATGATGATCGACCATATATGGAAAGTCTCCAAGAGGGAGGATTCGCCTAATCCTGTGAGTGCTGGAGCATAGTAAGATTTTCCTGGATGATTCTGAGTGGCTTAGAGAGTCTCCTGGTCACCACATGTAAGTCTGTAGTCCCTTGAAGCAAGTTGATCTCGAACCTTCCTTAAACAGCACCAGATCGGATCTTCTTGTTGTTGGAGGTGTATCTGGTGGATCAGATGGTGGATTGATGCGTTCTTGGGCTTGTTGGAACCATGAAAGGTACAAGATTAACCTACAAGTGGGCTTAAGTGAAGGCCAAGCCTGAGTTGGGCTGCGCAGCTTAATATTTGTCATTGTCCCGAATAAGACCTTAGCGCATAAGGTCCAGCTTCTAAAACCTATAACTTTCTGCTCCAAGCTTCATTTGGGCTGATTCAGCCTCAAGGACTTAGCGGATTGAGTCAGAAATCCATAGAAATTAACCTCATGCCTTAATTCATTTGGTAGTGTCAAGAGTGCCTTGATAAGTAATCGTATGTCTTCAAGATCCTCCGGGGAAAGTTGTTGAAGGGAACTCCTTGAGTCCTGCTCAGGTGCTTGAGTGATGGACGAGTCATTGAGTTTAGGTAGCTGAAACATGTCTAAGAAGGTCTTCTCCCCTTTATCTATGACATGTTTCCCAAGGAATTTCGTCTCCCCTTTATCCTTGGTGTATTTAACCAAAAACTCAACCACCAAATCTAAACCTTACATAGTGGTCAATGTTCCATGGTTGAGGATCCTACCACACTTGGTATGGAAAAGCACTTACTTGAATTTGCAAAGGAGGGATACACCTTAATTCGGGTGAGTAAAGGTCCATAGGATTCATGACTTATCCTCCTTCTCAAAAACGTCATGAAGCATCTTGAGGTGCTTTTGCTTGGTATTGTGATCCTCGATTATAGGAGCGACTTTGGTAGCTTCCTTGGTAGCTTCCTTGATTTCCTAGATATCTACTCTCTTCTCGAACAAAATCACCACCATCGTATATCAAATCTTGAGACCCTTGTTGACCAATCCCAACATCTTCAACAAAATTTACTCCCCTTTAACTCACAAGAAACGCTTGACTCAATTTATCTATCTTGTCATTAAGCTCCTTAAAATGTTGACCATCCAAATCGGTTTCTTTAGTGCTTCTCTCGTTATTAACATTATAACACTTCACTTTAAGCCATATTCTCAACCAATTGTTCACCTTGCTCCACCGTTAGGCTTGCAAAGCTACCATGGCTTGCGGTATCAAGTGCTCTTCTATAATGCTCCACAGTTCCTCGGTAGAAAATCCCAAGCAGATTCTCTTTCGGAATCCCATGATGTGAAAAACACCGGATGTACTCCTTTAGGATTTCCCAAGCTTCATAAAGGTTCTCGTTGCTCCTTTGCTTGAAGCCTGAAATGTCATTTCTCAGCTTAGTCATTTTTTGCTTCAGAAAAACTTGGTGATAAATTCTTTCTTCACCATATCCCACGTTGAAACCAGCTTGGAAGGAATGTTCCTTTTTTATTGAGAAGCTTTGTTACCAAGAGAAAAACGGGAAGAGTATCATCTTGATAGCATCCTAATGACCTCCACTCATCTTCACCGTTCTACATAACCTCTCAAACCTATCCAAATGATCCAATGAGTCTTCAAGTGGTAACCCATTGTATTGTTGGTTTTGGGCCATGTTAATCAAACTCGACTTAACCTCAAAGTTGTTAGCCGCTATTGTTGGAGTAGGGATTCCATAAAGTACTTCCCAAAGATTTTGTTCATTAAAAGCTCCAATTGGCCTAGCATTAACCGAAGGTGTCTCAAAACGAAGAGGCCAATTTTTCACTCCAACTCCATTCACATCTCCATGTGGAAGTACTTGTTCAATCGGAGGAACTCTCAAGTTCTCCATTCCCAATCTATGGAGATAATCCTCTCTTTCTTTTAACCGTCTCTCGTTTGCTAACCTTCTAGCCGACCTCTCAAGTACTAATATATCCGGATTCTCAGGAATAGGCCCTTGGGAGCTCCGAAGTTGCATACACCTACAAGAAAGACAATAAAGGAAACCAACAAAAGACAAATGCAAATAACAAAAGTAACCGAACTCTAGTCTCAACTCGAACCTAAATTCTATTGGCAAACGCTAAAACTCCCCGGCAACGGTGCCAAATTGATGCTGCGTTTTGTGGTGGTGGCAAACATGCAATTAATTCAACAAATACATAACAAACTATGTAGTTGCATGTACTTGAGGTTCGAATCCCACAAGAAGTTTAAGGATGCACAAAAGGGATGCAAGCTCAATGTTAATCTAGAGTGATCAAAGATGAGAATGATTCAAATTAAACTAAAGCAAGAAATAAACAAAAACAAGGAAACAAGCAAATGCACCTAATCATAGCCATACCAACAAGCAAATTCAAGAAAGATCAAGAGAAATCAATGCAAACGACATTAAACTAGCAAATAATAATATGAGAAAAGTGAACGGTCTAGGCAATGACAATCAATCGAGGGACAAGGCAAATAAATGAAATGATGCAACAAGAAATCCACTAAGCACCACCTAGGGCATGGAACACAACAAACCTAGGAAGACTAGCCCACTCTCATGGCAATAATCACTATTCTAGAGAAATGAGCCATCTAAACTCTCATTTGTTAGATCAAGTCCCTAAAACGCCTTAAGAACAAGTCTACTATGACCATTGAATCCCATAACATCATCTCTCGAAGGCTATGGAGAAAGAACCCTAAAATAGGCTTTCGGGAATTTCATCGAACACCTCGCGGGTGATATTTTTCCTAGCAACATAACTCAGGTGATTAAGATGAATTAAGCATTAAACACACCTAGATAGGAGGATCTAACAATCCTAAGTATCAATAAATCATCACCAAGCCCTAGATCCAACCACAACCTAAACCATTATAGAAGACTACTCATTAATCATGATAAAATCAAAAATAAACAAGGAAGAAAACCAATGCATAATAAAAAAGACAAGAGAAATAAACAAGAGATTCTTAATTAGATTAAGAAATTACCCAAAAAGTTGGATCATCCAAAAGGATCTCAATGTTTCTTCTCAAATCTCTTTCAAAGTGTTCTTAAGAAAAATGAGAGAAAAACTTAGATGAATCTAAAAACTTAGGAAAATTAAAAGCTTAATGTGTTTGTGTGTTCATCCATGTATCCCTTGGGATTAGGGTTTTGAAACAACTTAAATTGAACCAAAGTAAATCGGGATAAACTAGTATAAAAGAAAAATTAAATCTAAAATGTCAAGTGGTTCACGTGGTCTTGGGTCATGCGGGTCAAGAGGCTGGTCGAGAACAAGAGTAGTTCGTGTGTCTGCGAGTTACGTCACAGTCGAGGCTGGTATATCCGCGGTTGAGACATGGGTAGAGAGAGGATGGATACGGGGCGAGACATTCGGTCGAGGCTGGTACATCCGCGGTGGAGAGATCCGGTCGAGAGCAAACGTCCCGAGGTCGAGGCCTTGGCTTCCCGTGATCGATGCTTATGTCGTAAGGCTTCTGCTCCATCAACAAGGTAAGGGTCGGATGTCCCGTCGGGACGTGTAGATCAAGGCCTTCTTCTGCGGTCGAGGTGAGCATCCTGCGGTCGAGGACTTGGCTTCCCACGGCCGAGGCTTGCTTCCAGTGGTTGGCCTTCTCGAGCATGTTGGGTCACAACCAGCCTTGAAAAACCTCCTCGAGCCGTGGCCTTGAATGGCTGGCCGCAGCCGGCTTCTTCTTTCCTTTGCTTCCTTTTCCTAATTTTAAGCTTCCAACCCGAGCCTTCTCCTCCTTAAGTGCCAATCCAAACCTCATGCTCCAAAATGACATGATACGCAACTAAATGACTAAAAATGATGCTAAAATTCAATGAAAACTAGGCTAAATATGACACACATCAGCTTGTCCTCAAACAAACAAACAACAATCCCGAAGAAGAGATTGTGAGCGGGAACTCAAAGCCATAAACTATGATGATGCAATGTTAAGCTCAATAACCAAGTTAGCAATTCTAGGATGCAAGATAGCAAGTTTACTAAAACATTTTGCCATAATCATAACAACTCAACTTAAATCCAACCTCAATCTACACAATGCATTGAAGTCCACCATTCCTTTCAACATTTATTAAAATTTGAAACCATGAAACATACTATGCACATTCAATGAACTAATTTGGTTAAGGGAAAAGTCAAGAGATAAAAGTGATCTCTTCGTCCATAGGGTTCAATGTGCTCCAATGCAAGGATCTCTCAATGAAATGAAATGAGCTATAGAAAAATGCTAATGGTCTAACCCAATCTATGCATAGCAAAGTAGACTCCCATCTTTGCTTCATTACATTCTAAGGAGAGGGGATTTAACATTTATAGGACATCTAGCAGGTTTGGCTTCTTTCACACTATGGTTCAACTTCTTTTTGCTTCCTTTTTGTTTCATTTTATTCCCGAGAACCACTTAACCATTCATTACTCCAAAAACCCTTTACTAGACCCTTTTTACTTCACTTATCATACCCTTTCTCACCTATGCTTTCCTTTGAACACTTTCTTCTTTTTCAATCCCTTTTTCCAACCTTTTCCTTTTTCAAACTTTTTAAACTCAATATACATATACACTATAAGCCAAGATAAGCTTCCCACCTAGTTCTATCCGGTTCAAAAAGCATGAATCCGGAACTACATGAGATGCTACTTTTGTCGGCCCAAAACTAACACGTTCTGCCAAGCTCATTCTGAAAATAAGGCCTAAAGTCACACACGAATAATGATGGCTTGAAAGAAAGATAAGCTAAGGTTGTGGAAACCAATCCATTCAATGAATTGATTACTTGGATCACAAAGAGTGGTAAAATGATGAAAGAAATCCAAGTATATATATGTAAATCCATGAGTTCATCTACAATGCATAGCATGATAATTAAATGTCAAGATTAGGTTCGAATAGATAAGGGATGGCATCAAATCAAAGCATACTTCAACAAAGGTGAACCTAAAATCAAGCATTCCAAGCATGATTCGATCTTACCTTTCGACCAGCAAGTTATGCATCAAATAATTATTAACTAGGGCATTGAACTTAGCAAATGCATTATCAAGCTTATCTAGGAATTATCATCCCATGTAATCCTATATGATTCTAAAGACTCAATCCTAAAATGAAATGACAATGCAAACTACATGCTTGTTTCAGTGATTTTTTCGAAAATTTTGCATGAAAAAATCGAAAACAGACTTAAGAAAAGTGTAAAACAACACAAATCAAACAATATTAGCACTAGGTCCTCTCCCCCGGACTTACTTCTCACCGTCTCGGTGAGAAAGTAGGCACAAAGAAGAGAAACCTCAATAACAAACACAAAAATGTAAAGCAAAAACGAAAACCTATGTACAAAAGTAGTGATTGGTACGTTGACTAATGAGGAATGGGACCATATGTCTCATCGACATAAGGGTCATGGTTGATCTTGTCCCATGTATCATCTTGTTGCTGTCCATTTCCCTCCACTTGCTCTTAAAACACTCGTTCTTCAACAACCCTTTGTTCACGTGGTCCCTCGATTTTCTCCTCGTCTAATTTATACCCAGTAAGTGTCTTGATCTTTCTCTTTATCCATCCAAGCTATTTGATAATCTTCATTTGGTTCTTGATAATTGTGAGAAATGCTTTGTCCTTCTTCGTCCTTATCGGAAAATAAATTGGTGAGACTTTCCACCCTGTCAAATCCATTACATCCTCCGGTGCACTCGATGAAAAAGCAGGATTGGTGCTATCGGGTTCGGGTACTTCTCCATAGTCTAACCTTATGTTATCCAAGGAAGCAATAGATGTCTTCTCAGGACATGGTAAGATGAAGGTTCGAAGTTCCTTTCTTCTATTCATATAAGAGAATTGTCTAATACCATCCTTCATCGTCAAGAATTTAGTCATTTTCAAATATTTCCCATCCATTGGATCGGTTCTTGGATCAAGCAAATAATTATCGATAGGTATTCCAATGTGCTTTGATAACAAGATTTTGCTCTACTTTAGTTATCACATCATTATAGTATATAAGGTATCGAACCAAAATGTGCTGTTACACTAAGGATATGGTAAGCTTTTCTAGTTCAGGCACCCTTACGGTCAGAATTGTCAGATTGCAAAATAGAGAGTGAAACAGTAAACAGAGCAATGCAAATCAAAGGAGTGAGCATAAAACAAAACAAAAAGTAATAGCAGGAAACTCGATGCAAGTAGGACAGGACAACAAACAGAGAGATTAAACAGGGGAGAAATCAGATTTGCAAGGAGAAGGGGCATTCAATCCAAGCTTAACTAGGGATGATCATTCACTCAACAACCTATTTAGGGTGACCTCTAGGCGAGATTCACAAACAATCAGAACCATTCTCATGACTTTTAATCTTCTCCCTAAACTGCAACCTAATCCACTCTCATGGTGGTCAACAGCAATGAATGCATAAAGAATCAATCTTAATAAACCTAATCCTCACTCTAAACAATTAATCCCTTAGGCTAGAGGGACATATTCCAATCCTAGGCTCTAACAATGCAAACACCATATTTCAAATAGCCATGATGAAATAAGCATTAAACATAACCAAGATTGGAGAGATCTAGCATGGAAGAGCTTGAATGAATAATCAGGATCCTCAGATCTTCAAAGATCTAGCCCCATTTCCTTACAAACCCTTATGGATCTACTCACTAGTCATGAACAAAACCACAAACCCAGAAATTGAAACTAAATGCATAAGTAAAGAGATGGAGACAAGTATTTATAGATCCATAAGGGTTTGTGGTTTGTGAGCTAGACGTCCAGGTTTGTGAGCTAAAAGAGGTATTTATAGCCCAAAACACAAAACCCTAGCAAAGTAAACAAAGAGAGAAAAAGTCAACAAAAATAGGTTGGTGGCTCAACTCCCCAGGGGGTTGGCAAGTTTAGTGGCGAGTTGGGTCTTTATTCTTCAGAAATTTGGCCAGTTTGGCGAGTTGAGTGGCGAGTTGGGTCTTTATTCTTCAGAAATTTGGCCATTCGTCCAATGCCTGGCGAGCTCGGGGTGGCGAACTGAGTTTTGGTTTTCAGCAAACTTGCACTCTTCACTCATACTGGCGAGTTGGAGTGAAGAGGCGTGTGAAATCTTAGCAATATCTAACAGTTCATAAGCCAATCATTCAATGAATCATCACAAATCACCATAAATCTAAGAATTTGAAATTTGAGTAAATATGGAGATTTGAGCTGAAGAATTCACATACCTTGTTGTGGTTGAGCTTAGAAAGTGTAGAAACTTGATGCAAAAGGGATTAGAAAATCAAAATTACTTGAAAAAGTTCTTGAAATTCGAATTTAAAAATCAAGTTTTTGAAATATGAGAGAAAATGAGAGTATTTTTAAGAGAGCATTCGAAAATGGAGTGAGAAGGAAGAAGAAGAACCATCGGTTCGAAAATTTTTTGGCCAACCTTTGGTAGCCTCGGTCAAGGCGTCGGTCGTTTAGTCGAGAATGTTCTGGTCCGAGCTCTATCCATCGGCCTAGGCATTTGGTGTTCGTCCGCGAGTTTGTTGGTTCGTTTTCCATCCGAGCTCAATGTCTAACTTCAACCCAAGCCTTATCCATCGGACAAGGTCTTGACCGTTTGTCCACGAGGCGTAGCATCACTTCCCATCCGAACCATTTTCATAGGACTAGCGCGCGGGTAGCTGTCCGCGAACTTGTGCTGGTCGCGAGCATTATCTCGCCCACTTGGTTGAGGTTCTCCCCAAAAATGTGCCTTCTTTTCTTCAAACTCTCAATCCTTTCAATCAATCAACTCCTTTTGCTTCCTACACCAAAATCAAACACCAAGAAAACCAAGACACAAACAAGAACACACAAGATTGATACAAAACCATACAAGAACAAGTCTAGTAAAATGAAATTTAAAGTTATTTACAAGGATACCATGGGATTGCCTCCCAAGTGCGCTTGTTTTATGTCTCAAACTCGACGTTGTTCCCCGCGTTTTATGCGGTTAAAGGAACGGAGGGTGGATTCTTCTCCATTAACACGTCTTTGAAGCTTGTAGCACCATCCTTAACATCCAAACTCGATGAGCTTCTTTTCTCGAACCCATCCTTACCCACATTCTCAAAACCTTGAATCTTACTTTCCATACTTTCCATAACAAATAATCCCACAAGAAATGCTAAGCCTTGGCTTGATGGGGTAAGAAACTTGCTTATTCACCTTATCTAGAATCACATTCTTGTTGACAAAGACGATCCTTGCACCCACAGTACTCAAGAACAGCCTTCCCAATATAAATGGAAGTTTGCAATCCTTTTCCATTCTCATAATCGCGAAAGCGTTGGAATTGTGCATTCAAAAGTTTTATACTCATTCATAGCAGTTTGGATAGTTAACCAATTTGTTTACCGGATACTTTGTGGATGAGTCTCCAAAAGAGATTAAAGTTGTATACTCATTCATAGCAGCTCCTCCTAATTTCTCCACAATGTCAAGAGACAAAACGTTAACACTTGCTCCCAAATTATACAAAGCATCATCAAAGACTATCTTCCCAAATATGCAAGGAATAATAAAGGTTCCTTGATCTCCTTCTTTAGGTAGCACCTTTGGTTCCGGTGGACTAGGGTCAAGCTCCCCTCCATTAGCCAACAGCTCCTCTCTCTTCTCTCGGTTAACCAAAACAGCATTCATAAATCGAACTTGAGCTGGAATGTAGTGAAGGTTATCTACATGTGGCATTAAAACTCCAATCTTGCTCATGTTCCCCTTTAACCTTGATAGCACACTCTTTTGAGCCTTAGTCAAAAATCGCCCTAGAAATGGAACTTGTGGCACATTGGGAGGAGGCTCATTGGGTTTCCCCTTTTTCTCAACTCCCCTTGGTCCACTTTCCTTATCAACAGTAGGTTTTTCAATAGAAACACTTAACTCATCAGCTGAACTCTTCTCAACCTTAACTTGAACTTCCCTTGAAGTTCCCTTCTCAACACTAGCAACAACCTCCTCTAACTTAGCAACCTTCTCAAATTCACCAACCGTCTTCACAACATCCTCTTCAACCTTTCCTTTCTTGACAACATCCTCAACTTCCTCAACCCCCTTTACCATAGCTTCACCCTTTTCTATCCTCTTGAGACTCTCAATCCTTCATCCTCGATCAAGGAAAATGATAACTAAATCAAGATGTATAAGGACTCATTAAGAATCATCCTAGGGCATGAGACATAAAACTAGATCAATCCACTCTCATGGTAGTAACCTCTATACCAGTCAATTGATATTACTAAACTCTCATTTGCAAACCAATCAATTTATAAGCATTAAAATCAAGCTCACTAAGACCACAGATTCCTAAATCATTGTCTTTCAAAGGCTAAGGAAGAAAAGCTCACAAAAGAGTCATTCGGGAATTTCATCGAACACCTCTCGGAAGATAATTTTCCTAGCATCTAGATTTATATGGCCAGCTCAAATCGAGCATTAAGAACACTCTAAGAGAAGGAATCAGTAGATCGATCACTTAACTACTCAAACATAACAAATAAAGAACAAAACAAGCAAAAATGAAATAAGCAAAAGCATAAACATAATGAAAAAGGTAACGAGAAAGGAATAAGAAAACTATAATAGGTCTCCGCTATTCTCCACTATTCTCCCTCTCTCTCTCAAGAATAAAACTAGAAAACTTAGGAAAATCTAGTGTAATAAAAAAAAATGAGGCTCTCCTTACATAAGGTTATGTTTCTAGTATTTATACCCATAAGATTAGGGTTTAAAACCAAGTAAAAAATGGATCCGGTTCGATCCGAGATAAACAGAGTCGGACCAATAAGTTTGGTAACATGTGCGTCGGGTCGAGATGGTGTGGGTCGAGCTTGAGGTCGATGGTGTGCTACCCAAGAAGGAGATCCATGCATTATGGTCTATCGACTTAACGTGGTTGGGCGTGCAGTCGACAATACTGATGGCAGAAGTTTGGTGAGGAATGTTTGGAATCCAATGACCCGACATCGACCTGCCCAAGTCGAGTTCAAGGTCAATTGTCGTGATTTCAGTTCATTATCACGATCAGATCGGGTCGTGACAATGGACTAGATTGTCGATGGTCGAGACGATGGGTGATGGGCTCTTTCTTTAGGACAAGGTGTGTCGACCTCCAATGGTTGACCTCATAGTCGAGGCCGCGTGATCTGAACCTTTGGCCGGGTCCGTTCCACATCATTTATCCGTCGGGTCACGGCCATCGAGCATAAGGTCGAGGTTGTGTGTGGTGCGATCCATTGACCTCGGCCGGTCGATCTTCAGGTCGATCCAAGGCCAAAATCTTCACTCCTTCATTCTTCTTGATCCATTCCAATCCTAGTGCTTGAGTGTCTTTTCCCATGAACTAAAATCCTCCAAAGTTGAGCTCCCAATCACCTAAAAATGACTCAAAAAGAGAAAATATGCGACTCGATCTATCTAAAACTTAAAAATGAAAAAATAAAAGAAAATTTATGCAACAATGAATGAATGTGCCTCCTAAGTGATGAAAAAGACCAAAATATGATGCATATCCGAAGACCTGATGAGGGATTCATCATCACATCGACGATTGGATTTTTCGGAAACAAGTACTCATGAAACATCAGCTAATGAAGACATACAAAATTGGAGTACGAGCAATCATCTTAATTCAAAAACTAGGCAAATTCAGTGGATTGATAATTATTTCGATGATCTCTGTTTTGGAGAGATGTTCCACCAGTGTTTGATGATGACAACATGGAAGGTATTTATTATAGTAATATTATAAGTGTAGTAATATTATATACTACCATATGTGTGTTTCCTATTGGAAAACTATATAGTATAATTCGGTTAATATCACATAATATCTCGTATATATCATCGTCTATTAGGTACGTGTGTTTAGTATAAAAACTAAGAAGACCGGTGTAGTTGAGCATAGTGATATATTGGAAACCTATGCAAAAATATGTAACATTGTTACGTACATATATATGTTACTAATTGATAACAAGATTTTGCAACCAAGTTATCAAATTCTGATAGTATATAACGTATCAAACCAACAAGTGTGTTGCTAGCACTCAGGACATGATAAACTAATCTAATCCAACACAAATCTATCAATTGATTCTGTCACAATCAAAATGCAAATAACATAGAACATATCATAAAGAAACAGATATATGAGCTAAAAAAAGAGCTAAAAACAAGAACAATAAATAAGAACAGCAACAACAAAGTAATAAGCAATTTAATAAAGTTGGGTAATGAAGAGTGAGGTTATTGATCTATGCTTAGCTAGGGAACTCTAGATTTCTTAACAAACAAGCAGTAATCGTTCTCAAGGAAATGAATTAAACACAATCAACATCACTCTCATGAATATTACTTTGCTTATCTAGAACCCGACCTAATATTGATAAGCGAAATCTAACCAATCAAGCATGAAAAATAAATCCTTAATAACCAATAATCAGCCTAAACAATCAATCTCCTAAGCTAGACAAGAAAATCTCAAAATTTAGTTCACTCAAGCATTTCATCAAACACTTGGTGGGTGGATGAATGCAATAAATCAGATTTCAAATAGCTACAAAGAAATAAGCATGAAGATCCCTAAATTTGAAGAAATCCTAACAATTCTAAGCTTAAGAAACCTAGATTCCCCTAGATCCACTAGAACTCGATGGACTACAACACGAGTTTGGTGTCAGCTATGTCATTAGGCTGAACTTGACCATATGTATGGCGAGGTGGAGCGGCGAGTTCTGCCATTGGAGACGTGTTTGGAGCTTTTTTGTCATCCTCTTACTAAATCACACTGTCCTCAATGATACCAACGATTCTAGTATGTTGAGAAAGCTCGTTACCGCTTCTTAAAGTAATGGACTAGTGATGTGATCATGGACAGCTCAACATCTCAACAAAAGGAACACAACATGGAGAGCTTGAAC
>OVAX01000076.1:37526-143760 GCA_900406405.1 Lepidium africanum | reverse complement strand
CACACTCTGGTGAGTTGGAATGGCTCAGCTTGAATGTCCAACTCGCCAGTGTCAGCTGAGAGTTGGTGGCGAGTTGAATCTTGAAAATCTGAAAATTTTGCTAAGTCCTTAAGCTTGGACTCACCAATGCATAGCGGGTTGAGCCTGATGATTTCAGCCAAAAATACAATTTTTGGCTAAGTATGAGCAGTTCTAAGTACGTAGCCTGTAAAATCCTTGGTCTTGATGTTTTGGCTCCAGCTCTTCAGTTTTAGGCTTCGCTTGCAGTTTGGCTTAGTGATTGTTTTGGATGCATTTGCAGGGTACTGACTGACTGAGGCTGCGAATTAGAACTCTTCACTCTGGCCTTGGCACTTTGCACTCTGACTGGCTCAAGCTTTTCAGCTTCATGCCTGTTTTGTAGTCTTCAAGCCTGTTTGCTCCTAAACGCTCCAAAATGCTCCCAAGTGCTCCAAATTGCTCCAAAGTTCCTGAAACGCTCCAAATACTATGCAAATGCAAGAATGATCCTAATTGGACTATAAAATGCATAGTATGGAATGTGAATGAATGCAAACATATGCAAACTATGAAGTTAAAATGGGAAAAATGCATGAATATCAGAGTTCAACCTCGACACTTAGCCGGAAACCAAAGTTTTTGGAGAACTCGCCAGTTGTACTCGCCATGCACAGGCGAGTGCAAGCCAATTGGAGTGTTTGCTGAAGCTACACCGTCTAATTCGACCCTTTAACTCGCCATGCACCCTGAAGCGATATGGACCGACTTCATTTATTTTGACCGACTTTACTTCTTTGTTGACTCAATTTAGGGCTTCCGTATANTTGACCGACTTTACTTCTTTGTTGACTCAATTTAGGGCTTCCGTATATTGGGCCCTATAAATACCTTGTTAAGCGAAAAATGCAAGATGGAAGCTTAACCTAGTTTTTGCCTCTTTTAGTTAAATCCAGAATTCTCTCTGCCACTTTCTTATTTTGTTCTTGCTGTTCTGGCTGTTCTTATGAAATTCATAGTTTCAATTTGAATTTCATTTTAGGTTGGTTAGATTTCGTTTCAAGCTTTATTTTCTATCTTTCATTATGCTTTCTGTTTTCAAGTTAGAGGCTGTGCATCTATCCATGGATAGTGAGTAGTCTGTTTAGGGTTTTGTGAGGTGATAAAGTAGATTTGGGTTGGTTTCTGGGTTTGTGATGTTTATGCTTGAATATTGCTATAAGTTGCGCTAGACTGAATGTTCTTCATGCCTATTTTGACTTGATCACTCAGAATTTGATTCGTAGGCTATCTCACCCGGAAGGTGTTTAATGATATGCTTGGCTTAGGTTTAGTTTAGGATTGATGCATTTTGGCCTAAGGGATGGGATGTTAAGAGCGTCAGTTAGTCATGTAGGAGAGGTGCGTTAGTGCCAGTTTGGGCGTGTGATCACCAAGGGATTGGGTTAGGTTGCGCCTGAACTGAGATTTCATGACCACGGGAGTGGTTTGTTTATCTTAGTATCCTGATTCATTGCTTGCCTGTTTAGGTTGTTAGATAAAATCAAAACCCAGATTGCAATTTAGTTCATTGACTTCACTCTCCTCACAAGCCAATCTCTCTCTTATTATTTGCACTCGCCGTTACCTGCTTAGTTTACTTGATCTGTTTCTTCATTTTTACTTAGTTTCTGTTTGGAAGTTAGATGTGTTTTTGCCATGCCTGTTTTCTGCTAGACAGCTGCATGCCATATTTGCATTTCTGGCTTGCTTAGTTTCTGCATTTTTAAGTTGATTGTGACAGAATTACTTCTATTTACCATTTTGACTGAATTGGCTTGAACTAGATAGTTATCCATACCCTAAGTGTTAGCAGCTCACTTTGGTTTGACAACCTTATATACTATAAGGATTTGATAACTTGACATAAAAACCTTGTTAACACTAGACATCGTTAAAAAGCTAGGAACCAACATTGTTGAGTATAAAACTCCAATCTCTTTTGGAGACTCTTCTACAAAATATCCAGTTGGGAGCTAGTTGATTATCCATTGAAAATCGAAAAGTGTATAATCCCAACGGATTTCGTGGTAGTAAGGATGGATAAGGATTGCAAGATCCAATTCATACTAGGAAGACCCTTTTTAAATACCGCTTGTGCATGGATCGACTTTGTGAACAATGTGGTCGAGAACTCAAGCCACATAACATGGTTCTCGACCAAGGCAGGTCGCGGCCATATCCGAGAGAAACTCACCAAAAGTCTCAAAGTATCCCGCGACTAGTCCCCATCGAAGCCGTGACCGAGAACCCTTCTCCCTCGACCAAGACGGGTCACGGCCACAACTGAGAGAAGCTGGCGGATGGAGCTCAACATGACCCGCAATCGTAGCAGGTCCAGGAGCTACTTGAGAGAAGTTCACAGGTTAGCTCAACACGACCCGCGACTGAAGCAGATCGAGGCTCCACTCGAGAGCATGTTGCGAACGAACGAAGATGACCCACGGCAAACACAGCTCGAGGCCACGGTCGAGAGTTAGTAAAAAAATTATTTTATACTTATTTGTTTCTTCTTCTTCTTCACTCACTCCATTTCACTTTTATTCTAGAACAACAAAAACTCTATTTCTAGATTCTCAAAATTTCGATTTTCAAAGTTGAATTTCAAGAGTTTTCAAAGTCATTTTTCAAAACCTTTCTACATTTCTTTTAAGTTTAGTCACTTTTCTAACTTATTCAATAACAAGAAAATGGCACCAAAGACCAATGATCATGCTAACAAGGTTTCAAGGACATCACAAGGGAAAGGGAAGATGGTTAATGAAGAGCCGAAGAAGAATGCTAAGCGCCTAAGAGAAAGTGAACCAAAACCAAAGAAGAAGATGAGCGAAAAGGAGAAGGCGACCTCAAGGAGCTACACCAAAGTACGTTCGAAAACATGGATTTGCCTCTAAGAGGGAAGGTTCTCTTTTCTAAGTCCAAGAAAGAATCCTTTGATAAACAACTTGCAGTTATGTACAAGCCCACCCACTACCTTCAGACCAAGACACTTAAGGCAATGGGAATCAAAGATGATGTGTTTGCTCTTCTCAAGAATATAGGTTTGGAAAAGTTTGCAACATTGAAGTATTTGGTGTATCCAGAGCTGGCAAGGCAATTCTTTGGGATGGTTGAATTGGACTACAATAATCAAGACAACCCAATTCCGGATGAGGCCACATTACACTTCAAGATGCATGGTGAGAGATATAGCATTACAATGAAGGAATTGTGTGAAGTCTATGGTTTTCCATTTGGAGAAGAAGCTTTCTATCTTTGGTTTAATGAAGAAAAATCATTTTGGGACTTGATAGCAACCGGGTGGTCAATTGGTTCACCTAAAAATCGTTGGATTCAAAATCCGGCCATCCGTGTGGTAGCTAAGTTCTTAGCCAACACCATGTGCTCTAGGGGCGAGACCGGAATGATAACTATGACCGAGATTTGCATGTGGTACACCGGATTGTACCCATTTCTTAAGTGGGAAGATGGTGCATCATCCATTGATGAACTTCCACAAAGCAATATTAACCTCGGATGCATCTTTGTTAACTCTATGCTTAAGGTTCGGTATAATGAGCGCAATGAGCAACTGTGTAGAATAACGGGAATAATAGTGCCACTTTTGGAGCATATGGGATTGCCCTACAACAAGTTTGTGGCGGATAGAGCAACCGACCCAATGGATGGGAGCTACTTTGTGCGAACTAAGATTTTGGCGTGGGAGAGTGGATTAAGACACTTTTCCTATATGACTAGGAAAAGAGAATTCAAAACTCTCCTCTTAGCATGCCCGGAGAAGATTTCATTAGATAAGTTGGAGAACATTATTTTCGAGTATAGGGAGAGAGAAGAATCCGATGAAGCCTCTTCATCTAATGCACCTAACAATGTCTCAGATTTTCTAGGATGGGAAATCCCAACCATTGAATTTGCACCAAAGACGCCCAAGGATAAGTTACTCATAACCATCATTAAAGACCAAGTCAAGATCATTAAGAGGCTAGGTTGGATTAAGAGAATGATCAAGACTCTTTAAGGGTATGTCTTGGATGATGAAGAAGCGCCAACACTAAGTGAGGAACAAGTGGACGAGAGAGTTGCGGAACATCAAGGATCGGCCCAAGATCAAGATGAGATCCCTCTTCAAAAAGAAATAAATTGGGATGCAATCACCATTGACCCTATGTCGAGACGATGATATTCATACATTTTGCCCATCTTAGCTCGAGACGATGATATTCATGTATTTTGCCCATTTTAGCTCGAGACGATGATATTCATGCATTTTGCCCATTTTAGCTTCATAGTTTGCATTTGTTTGCATTCATTCACATTCCATACTATGCATTTTAGAGTCCAATTAGAACCCGCTGTTACCCACAGAAGCCAGACCGTGACCAGACCCGTGACTTGCACTGGTCGCGAGTATGGAACGTCACCTGCAGAAGCAGGCTGCGACCAGACCCGCAACCTGCACTGGTCATGGGAAGGGAATGCCATCCACAGATAACCTTCGACCGGAACCGCAACCTATATCGGCTACAAACCATGAACCACTCATTACCCTCGACCAGACCCGCGACCTGCATTGCCCAAGACGCGTGAACCACAATAATTTGCTTTGATTTTTTTGGTTTAAACCAGTTTGTCCCAGTTTAGTTGGTTTGATTTAAGTGACTTAAAACCCTAATCCCAAGGGGTATAAATACATGGATAGACCATTAAACACATTATGCTTTTCATTATCTAAAGTTTTGAAGATCTAGCAACAGTTTTTTCTTTCTTTTCTCTCAAGAACATCTTTGAAGGTGGTTGAGAACAAACATTGAGATCCATTTGGATGATCCATATTTTTGGGTCATTTCTTAATCTAATTAAGAATCTCTTGTTTATTTCTCTAGCCTTTTTCATTATGCATTGCTTTTATTGCTTGTTTGATATCAATTTGATCATGAGTGAGTAATCTACTAGAATGATTTAGGTTTTGGCTAGATCTAGGGCTTGGCTATGGTTGTTTGATGCTTAGGATTTTTAGAACCTCCTATCTAGGTACTCTTAATGCTAGATTTATCTTAATCACATGGATTTAGATGCTAGGAAGATTATCGCCCGAGAGATGTTTGATGAAATTTTTGATAGCCTATTTTAGGGATCTTTCTCCATAGCTTTCGAGAGATGATGTTATGGGATTGATTGGTCATAGTGGACTTGATTGTAAAGCATTTGGGAGTCTTAATTTAACAAATGAGAGTTTAGTTTGGTCATTTCTCTTGAATAGTGATTAGTGCCATAAGAGTGAGCTAGTCTAGCTTTGATTGTTGTGTTCCATGCCCTAGGTGGTGCATTCATTGGCTCCTTGTTACATCATTCATTCATTTGCCGTGTCCCTAGATTAATTGCCATTGCCTAGATCATTCGCTTTTATCATATTGTCATTTCCTTGCTTAATTTCAATTGCATTTTGTTTTGCTTTTATCTTGTTTGCTTTGATTGTTGGTTTGGCTATGATTAGTTGCATTTTCTTGTTTCTTGGTTCTTTGTTTCTTGTTTTAGTTTCTAATTTTGCATCATCCATCCCTCTATTCCTCTAGATTGACATAGGCCCTTGCATTCCTATTGTTGCAACTACTACTCCCTTGGGTACAAACCTCAAGTGCATACAACTACATAGTATGTTGTGCATTTGTTGAATCTATAAATTTAATTGTTGTTTGCTCTCAACACTTAGCACCCATCAGGGTTCAACCTCGACAAACCAAGAACTAACGATTTTTAGACCCAACTCGGCCTCCCACGTTGAGTCAGTGGCCGAGTTGAGTAATGCCCTGGTGTCAGATGATTGGTCAGAGCTTAAGGCACCCAAAGTGGAAATGAAACCACTTCCTGCAGGGCTAAGGTATGCTTTCCTAGGACTCAACTCCATGTATCCAGTAAGTGTCAATGATGCTTTGAGTAATGATGAATTGAGCATGCTATCGACTGAACTTTAAAAAGTTTACACTTTTAATGATATTAGAGGAATATCCCCTAGCTTTTGCACTCATAGGATACACTTGGAGAATGAGTCTCATTCTAGCATAGAGCCCCATAAGAGGTTGAACCCTAATCTTAAGGAAGTAGTAAAAAAAAAAAATACTTAATTTGTTAGATGCTGATGTGATTTATCTGATTTCTGATAGCAAATGTGTTTCACCTGTGCATTGTGTCCCTAAGAAATGAGATATTATTGTGGGTAAAAATGACAAGGATGAGTTGATACCTACTAGAACTATAATAGGAATAGGATGTGTATTTATTATAGGAGACTCAATTCTTCAACTAGGAAGGATCATTTTCCTTTGCTCTTTATTAACCAAATGGTTGAGAGGTTGTCTAACAAACGGTATTATTGTATCCTTGACGAATATAGTGGATTCTTTCATATCCCTATACATCCAAATGATCAAATTAAAAACTACCATTACATGCTCTTATGGCACATTTGCTTATAGACAAATGTCTTTTGGTTTATGTAATGCCCCTGCTACTTTCCAACGTTGCATGACATTTATATTTTTGGATTTGATTCAGGAGATGGTTAGAGTCTTCATGGATAATTTCTCGGTCTATGACTCTTCCTTCTCCTCTTGTTTGTCAAATTTATGCAGGGTTCTTAGCAGGTGCGTGGAGACAAACCTTGTGCTTAACTAGGAAAAGTGTCATTTCATGGTTTAGGGAGGCATAGTGTTGGGACACAAGATTTCAGAAAGGGGTATTGAGGTTCATCAAGCTAAAATTAAAGTCATGGTTCAGCTGTAACCTCCTAAGACAGTGAAGGATGTTCAAAGTTTTGTGGGTCATGTCGGGTTCTATAGGAGGTTTATCAAAGACTTCTCCAAAATTGCAAGCCCACTAACACGCCGCCTACTATGCAAAGAGGTCGAGTTCAACTTTGACTCTGAGTGTCTTGAGGCATTTCTGAAGATCACAGAAGCTTTGGTGTTTGCTCCAATAGTCCAAGATCCAGATTGGACTCTCCCGTTCGAGATAATGTGCGACGCGAGTGATTATGCTATGGGAGCAGTTTTGGACCAAAAGAAGGATAAGAAGTAAAATGTTATCAATTACGCCAACAAAACACTTGGCGACGCCCAAGTGAAGTATGCAACTACTGAGAAAGAACTTCTTGCAGTGGTCTTTGTATTTGAGAAGTTCATATCATAACTGGTTGGGTCTAAGGTGATTGTGTATAAAGATCATGCAGCTTTAAAGTACCTAATGAAGAATAAGGATACAAAGCCAAGAATACGGAGATGGTTACTGCTGCTTCAAGAATTTGACATGGAAGTGGTGGACAAACCTAGAGTGGAGAATGGAGTGCAATATCACCTAACATGAATGATGATAGAAGACTCGATCCATATTGATGATTCAATGCCAGAGGAGCAGCTCATGGACCTTAGAGTAGATTAGAAGTGTAGCCAGATCAGCAGTAAGCTTGTTGGAGCCACTCTGCCTTGGTATGCAGATTTAGTCAACTATCTTGTCGTTGCTGAAGTAGCTAAGAGTCTAGTCTTTTATCAGAGGAAGAAATTTTTCAGAGATGTGAATCAATACATTTGGGATGAGCCCTATCTATACAAGAAGGGATATGATGGTCTATTTAGAAGGTGCGTTGCAGAAGAAAAAGTTCAAAGTATTTTAGAGCACTTTCATGGTTCAGCGTACGATGGACACTTTGCTACTTTCAAGATAGTTCAGAAGATTCTACAAGCATGGTTGTGGTCGCCTATTATGTTCAAGGATACTCAGGCTTTCATCTCCAAATGTGATTCGTGTCAAATAATGGGAAACATCAGCAAAAGGAATAAAATGCCACATAACCCAATTCTGGAAGTTAAAGTATTTGAATGTTGGGGAATTGACTTCATGAGGCCATTAAATCCACCATCACATGGGAACAACTATATTTTGGTAGCAGTGGACTATGTCTCCAAGTGGGTTGAAGCCATAGCTTGTCCTGCTAATGATGCTAAGGTTGTGATAAAAATGTTTAAGAGCATCATTTTCCCCAGATTTGGAGTGCCTAAAGTGGTGATAAGTGATGGAGGTTCCCACTTCATGAACAAGCAGTTTGAGAATCTACTGAAGAAACATGGAGTTAAGCATAATGTAGCTACACCTTAACATTCATAGACTATTGGCCAAGTAGAAGTCTCAAACAAGCAGATCAAAAGCATCTTAGCTAGAGTTGTGGGAGGATCAGAGTGAGGAGCGCATGCCCAAGCTGACTCTTTGACTCCATGAATCTTCTATTTTGAACTCCTCCAAGCCAAGTTGAACAGCCCATCTGCCGTAGTGAAGTGATCCTAGTTGTTCTTGGGCGAAAAATCTTGCGACTCAGGTACTATAGCTGAGTTGACCACCCAAGCTGAGTTGCTGTATGCTTAAATCCAGGTTATTGAATTTAACTCGGCCAAGAAGGAGTATATTCACCGTGTTGACCTGCTAAGTTGTTGTTGGGCTAAAATCTGAAGTTTTTGAAGCCAATTCAAACGAAAAGGAGTAAATTCACCATGTTGACACGCTAAGATCTCACTATTACTTTCCTTTAAAAAGCTACGGTCAACTCGGGTAGAATAACTAAATGGCGAGCTGGGCTAATTCCATTTGACCATATTTGAAGCCAAGCCGACTCACACACTAAGCATATGAAGCTGTGTTAATTTATCAGACAAAATTGTGACCAACTCGGCTATTTTAATTGAGTCAGCAAGTGGAGTAGTTTGTGTTGTGAAGTCATGAGCAACTCGGGTCAAAAGTGGGGAAAGAGGGCCGAGTTGACTAGTTTTCTTGTGTTAAAGAAATTAGCTCAGTGATTTTTGTTGAGCTGTGAAGCTGAGCTAAAAAACCAAGGGAAGTATGTTAAGACCTGGAGCTGGAGCTGGTTCATCAAGAAGGGTTACTAGAGGTTCAAGGCGTCAAGAACCTCTAATAGACTGTTTTGATGATGAGAATGTTGCGAAGTATATGGCAAGATGAGAAGAGATAATGAGAGGGGAAAGAGTTAATGAAGCTCCAAAGTTTGATGTGGTACTAGGGCTTAATGATACTGACAGTGATGGCGACGACAAGTCAATGAGAGAGTCCGATGATGAAGCAGATGTTACTTTAACTTACAGTCAGGTGCTCAATATTTTCTTTAAGATGAGAATGTGGGGAACTCGGTATATGCATTGTGAAACTACGGTGAAACTAGCAGTCGCTAGAGATATGGATTATTTGCTTGACAAATGTGGACTGACATACTTTGCATCTTATAACAAACCATCTTACAAGGAGGAAACCTGTCAGTTCCTTGCTTCATTCAAGATATACCTATATGGGGAGGACATGGAATCATTAAAGGAAGACAGCGGTTTTGGTTATCTCACTTTCAAAGCCCGTAATGAAAACAGTAAACTAGAGGACTATGGTTTCTCAATAAGCAGTTTGAGTCATTATTTGAACTCCCAACTGGAGCACATTGCAACTACGACTATGAGGCTGAAGAACTGCAAAGTCTATGGCAAGTGATAGCAGGTCCACTTGACTATCACCCATCAAGGAGTAAAAGCAAACACAATTAGGAACCCATCAATCCACTACTTCCAAAGAGTACTTACTAATACATGTTTTCCCAGAAGTTCAACAACAAATGTGAGGTAGCCGGAGTTATAAATGATCGATGAGGGACTAAAGGAGCTCTTAAATAGAGAGAATTGAAGATACAAAAGAGAATTCAAAGGGGATGTTCCAGGGAATAAGTTCACTGCAATATTGCTTGACCAACTGTTGACCTACAGGCAATGGGCTGCAAAGCTTAAGGATAAGAAAAAGGGAGTGATATGCGTTGGTGGAATTGTGACAACAATCATGAAAGCTTATAGAGCAAAACTGACATGTGATATTTTTCCTCCTAATTGGATCGGTATTCTATATTTGAAGAGGACATGATATTTGGAAAGAACACCACGCAATGGACTTTGGCTCTACAAGTTCATTCTCCCAGAAGTTGGAGATGAAGAAACGATGCAACTTCCTCAACTAAAGTTCACAACGATAGAGCTGGGGTATGACATTGACTTCAGACCTCCAAAAGAAGCTCTTTGCAGGGTAGAAACTCAGGAAAATGTTCAAGAACAACCAAGGGATGCAGATGAAATTTCTCAGCATGAACTAGATTGTTACTACTTAGATGATCATATCGAACCAAAATGGAACAAGGGAGTAAAGGAAGCCCATATGAAGAATGGTCTCCTTCAGAAATGGAACAAGTGGCAGGATTGTGTGATAGAAACACTGGTGAAATCAAAACATGAGATGAGAGATCAGATTAAAGCACTCCAGAGAGCTCTCAAGTTTAATTCTCGTCCCAAGGAAAAGACTCCTCAACCACAACCACCGACTTTATGAAGAACCAAGTATGTTTCTCAATAACCTCGCAGACGCTCTACCTTTATCCCTACTCAGAATTCGTCGCATATGCCAAGGACAGCGCCAGTGTATCGCGAGGTTGAAGCTACACCGCAAGTTTCAGTGAATCTTGAACCCCAACTCAAGTTAGCAACCCAAGCTGGGTGGCGGGTTCTATAATGACGAAGCTAAACAAAGCCACAAACCACAAACGATCCCATTTCATGAGCTACAACTTAGAGAAGGTGGAGGCAAGTCCTCTAGAGCTACATCACACTTCACAATTCCTCCAGACTACAATCAAACACACTATGCTGCCTTAGAACATACAGCTCCGCTAGACTATGATCCAGCACCTCAGCCTCTACCACCATACATGGACAATGCTTATCCGTCAACATGGACCATGTACTTCTAGTGAGGTACCAACTTTAAAATCTCACTGTATATATCATTGCATTTTTAATCATTTTTCTTGTTGTTGGTATAGAATTCTTCTTCAGACTTTTATTCACACAAGGGACTGTGTGATTTAAGTTTGGGGGAGGGTTGTCGAGGACATTTGACCATGTTTTCTCTGTTCTTATTTTCTATTCTCATTTAGATCATGCATTCATATAAGTTCTATAAAAATCCAAAAAGATTTTTCATTTTCAGCATATTTTGATCATGCATTCATGTAAGGCATAGAAAAGCAAAAAAAAAAATTGATATACTTTTTCAAAAAACTCAAAACGGAGTGTTTATATAGCTGCATTGCATTACATAGAGGATCAAGTATAGAATTGCATTGGGAATTATAAGGTATCCAGCCATTGAGACTGCTGATTCGACATGCTAAATTCACTGCCCTCATTGGTAGTTGTTGACTGCATTCATTCTTGCTCTAAAAGTGAAAGCTGAATCATGCTAGGAATTTTCTAAATGAATCTCATGCCTTGATTGAAACTGCTATGATTTGATGCTTGTCCTTACTAAGTGGTAGCCTTAATACTGATCAATATTATCATGTATTTGCATCAATTTAGAGTTTGTGGATAGACTAGAATACTTGGATTATCTTTTTCCTTCATGATGCTACCTTGTTAGTCCAAGTAGAATCCCACCATGCTGCACATTGTCTTCTTTCGAACCATACTATGCTTGCGTGTGATTGTGAGGTCTGTTTTTCGGTCTAGCTTGGCATAAAGTGTTAAGAAAGAACCGACAAAACCATGGCTTTATGTAGTTTCTGGTCCATGATTTTTGGATCAAACTAGGATTAGGTGGGTGGTTTCGATTTCTGTTAGGTGTGGGGATGCTTGCGTTTAATTAGGAAAATGAATGAAAATGATCAAGTAGGAAGAGGAAATGGTCTAAGTGAAAGAGTCAAGGGAGAGAAAGGGCAGACATTATGAATTTATAAAGTTCTAGTACAGGTTTATGGGAAGCAATTGAGAAAAAGGTTCTAAGCGCTGAAAAGGGAAAGTAGACTAAAAGTCTAAAATGTCTTAAGGATTGAGAAAGAAATAGAACCAGAATGTAAAAGTTTTAACCCAAAACCACTAAAAGTAGTTCAAAAACCCCTCTCCTTAGACTAGAAATGGAAAAGCTTGGGAAATTGACATTGAGTTATGTTGTGGTTTAAAAAAAAGAAAAGCCTTGTGTTTAAATGGGTAGAATTAGGGTCGATTTCTGCGGTTAGAATGACTAGGTTGAGAAAGATTCAGGGTATGTTGGGTAGATAGAGTCATGATTTTGTATGCACATGTTTGTTATCATCTTTAGCATTATGCTAAAGCTTAGTCCATTTCATGAGTGATCCTTTTGTGCATTGATTGACCAGTTACTTAAAGAGATCATTCTAATCTCTTATACATGACCCTTAGAAAAAAAATATTTAGTGATGCTTATACATGATTCACGGTTCTGATCTTAAATGAATGTTAAAAGGATAGGCAAATTTGAATGCTTGAGTAGGTTGGGGCTCAGTTTAAACGGATTTGTGATTGTCATGGCTAAAACCTTCAAGTAAGGCTGTTTGAATTGCATCCTAGAACTGACAACTAGGACATTTATTTTAACGTTTGAGTCAGCATGTTTGGCTCTGAGCTCCCAGCATTGCATCCTCTCCTCCTTAAATCTTTGCATTTGCTTGAGGGCAAGTAAGGACTAAGTTTGGGGGAGTTGATGTGTATACATTTTAGCATGTTTTAGAGCTCTCATAGAGTTCATTTTGAATTAATATTCATAGCACTTTCATCATGTTAGAGTTATTTTTGGTTCATTTGCATTGTTTGTTTTTGCATTGCATACATTGTGCATTTTAGGGTTTTTATCAGGAGTTTTGGGACACAATGGGGACGAGATCATTCAAGAGGTGACCAAAGATTGATGATTCACCCAGCTTAATGAGCCAGCTCGGCCACCATGACCGAGTCGAAAGCCAAATCGCATATTTTCAGCAAGATTCGACCAGAAGACACCATTCAGAGCTAAATAGGATATGAGGACTGATGAGCTGGCAGCTGAATCACACATTTTAATTCCAACATGGGCCATGTGGCCGAGTCAAACATGCTTATATGTTTTTGTTGACTTCATTTGTTTGACTCTCTAGGGTTTTGTTAGTAAGGGTATAAATACCCATTTATGGTAAACAGAGACTCCCATCCACGTTTTATGCCTCATTGGTCAAAGAACACAAAAACATTCTCTCATTTGTATTTCTATATCAAAACTTTTCCCTTATCCGTTTTTAATGCAATTTATGTTTTCAGTTTAATCGTATATGTTTTCTTCTTTGCTTTCTGTTTTTTGTGGTATGTTTTGTTTTCTGAGTTTTTGCATTTGTTCATGATTTCTGAGTATAAAGTTAGGGTTCTTGAGGATGGGTTAGATTAGTGAGGAATCCTTGGTCTCCTAGGTGTCTAAGCTTAGTTTTGAATATATCTCTTCAGTTTTAGTGAGCTTAATGCTAATTTCTCGCTGGTCAATTGAGATTAAATCTTGGGAATTTCCACACCCAGAAGATGTTTGATGAAATTCTTGAACCAACTATTTTCCAAGATTTGTTTTTCTAGCCTAAGGGATTAGATGTCTAGAGAGTTTATTGACTTAAATAGACTTGATCTTAATGCTTTCCTGGTTATTTTTCGCCTATGAGAGTAGGGTCTGAAGGTAGCTTAATCTTAGATCATTTATCATGAGAGTGTGGTTGCTTGTGAAATCTATTGTCTATAGATTACCTCTGTTTGAGTTTTGTTAGGCATCTGTGGTAGATCTAGGAAACCCACTGATCCATTATTCCCATCCTTGAGACCTCCTTACCATTCTGATTTCCATTTACTCTTTGCTAGTTTTCCTTGCGTTAGTTTACTGTCTGTCTTATCTACTTCTCTGTATGATTTGCTCTATTTTCTGGAATATTTCACGATTATAGTTCTGTTTGGTTTATTGTTGTTTTGTTATTTAATTGCTTGCTTACTTTCCCATTAGGTTGATAGTGGAATCATTATATCATTTTGGCTTGAATTAGAATGGTTGGATCATATATTTATTGCTAGTTACTCGCCCAGTAGATTGACAACTTTTTTGTTATACAATAAATTTGCAGTAGGTTATTAGAAACATAGTAAAATATTGTTATCACCAACATGGGTTGAGTTCCGTCCAAATGGCCAGAAACGTCAAACTGAAGCACCATAAGCTACTTTTGAGGAATTTTAGCTACACTTGACCAGCACACTCGACCGACATGTCTATTGAAGTTGCGATGCACACATGTATAAAGAAGCAACAGATAAAACGATGTCTCATGTAATCGTGGAACATAATTGGAGAGAACAAATGAACAAACACATTACCATCATAAGGGCCCTTATCAGTTGAAAAAATGCACTCTTATTAATCTATGTTCTGAGGCTTGTTTACTAATTTCTGTTATTAAATTAATCTAAGTACGACCTATGAAAATAGAAAAATAAGAAAAAAGTAGTGTATAAAGCACAAGAACAAACTTTACCTAAGTGTCAATTTACTCAAGAACCCAAATTGATTCTTTCACATAACCAAATTTCAGTGAGAGAGGAAGTTACTAATTTCTAGCTATAAATAAATGAGTGGAACATAGCAGTTGAGTACACTTATTTTTTTATGTTCTCTTATGCCTTAAAATAGATGTATAAGAATATTGAATACAAAACAATAATAAGTAACCGAAAAAAGTATCTTTATAATGTTTATAGCCATGCAAATTGAACTATGTTAAGATGAAGAGACATTATAAAAACATCACATAAGCAGATTGCTTGCTTGTAAAGAAAAAAAAAATCGCAAAGCACAACAAAACACAACAACCAACAAGGACAATACCATGGAAAATAACAGGTATAAAAAAATCAAAAGGAAGAAGCAGAGAATATATTACTACCTAAAGCTTAGTTTTGTGCTTCAGTCTTTCCTAAAATAAACCAAAAGGTAGCTGAAAACTAAATTTATAGCTCAATCATCCACTTTACACCCACAAAAAAAGTATAGAACTTAAGAAATTTATCTTTCTTTTTGCTGCTTTTTCCACTCTATTTAGCAAACAAGTTAATTAGCAATACATGAACCATTGAACTTGTAATATAGTGTACTAATACTGACAAAACCATAAGAGCATCATCATGGTTTTCAGTCAAATACATCACTCGTTATAAACGTCAACTTATAAATGAAAATACTATTCATCACTCATTGTAAACACTAAATAAGTGCTTTGAGAATCAACTAATAAACGAAAGTTCTGTAGCTTTAAAACTAGAGCAGATTGCCTCTAATACCATTTATTATGTATTGATTATAAACAAACCTTCAAGCTTCAAATTGCAGAATAAAAAGTGATTTATCAAACTGGTACAAAACCCTAATTTAGTGTTCTCAACCTATGTCTAGTGTAAATCCAACTATTAATAGTCCTTCTAAAATGAGAAAAAAAAACACCAAATTTCAATATAGAAGAGACAATAAAATAAGATATGAAACTATCAAGAGATTGATTGAAGACAACAAACAAGTGGAAAGAAAATTAAAGGCAAACATGTGTAGCAGTTGGTGACATCAATGACACCACCAGAGCTGCTATTAAGAAGAACACTGACAAAAACTCTTACGATAATGGCGACGACAAAGTGTTGTAAGACAAAGCAGTGAGTGGCAATGTGAAGATACCAGGGTGACTTTAGTTAAGCTATTGATGTAATTATTAGTATTATGTTAGAGCATTTTATTTTTTTTATTTTTTAAAAAAAATTCATATGTATTCAATTATATATTCTAAATGCATATCATTGTTTGACAAAAAAAAAATACATCTCATTATTTAAATATGTTTGGATGAATTCAGCTGCTACATTCAGATTATGAACAATTAAGCTTTTAAACGAACAACCACTTTCATCTGCATATGGATAGAGCGGCTGGATGGAGAAACAAACATGTCAAATATTAAAATAAATATTATACAAAAGTACATCAAAAAATTTAATACAAATTACAATAAATTTCAGAAAAATTACAAAATTTAAGACAAATCACAAAATTTAAGACAAATTACAAAATTCAAAACAAATTACAAAATTCAAAATAAACTACAAAATTTAAAAAAATTACATGAATACAAATATTATAACTTTCACAAGAATACTAGTATTCGGGTAAATCTAATATGAAACCTCTAATGTCAACATAATATTGTTCATAAATATTTGGAGTAATATGAGGTTATGATATGTATTCATTTTAACCCATTTTAGGAACATTATTTAACACACTTTGCATACATATTCATAGCTTTTCAATCGCTTTAGAAGCCTTTTAGGTTCATATTGCATACTTTGCATTTGCATTGCATACATACTACATATAGAGCTATTTTAAGTACTTGGAGCATATTTTGGAGCATTCTGGATGTGAGCACTATCATGGATTGGATCTGAGGATTGATGACAACAAAGGAAACAGCTAAGGGCCAGATTTAGCTCAACTCGACTTGGCAACTCGATCAACATGGGTAGAGTTCCGTCCAAATAGCCAGAAACATCAAACTGAAGCACTAGAAGCTGTTTTTGAGGACTTTTAGCTACACTCGACCAGCACACTCGATCAATATGTGGTCGAGTGTCACCTATCTGAGCTGAAATTGAAGACTACAAATTAAAATACCACACTCGACCAAGGCACTCGACCACACATAGTCGAGTGTGCAATTTTCGGATGAGCAAAGTGCAACTCGACCAACATGGGTCGAGTTGGCCATTTCCTGAATTTTGACCAATTTTTTATGTTTATTTTAGCTACAAACTCATGATGGACTTTTTTTTCTGCCTCTTTTGTTCAAAAACTTCCACAAGAACTCTTTTTAGCATTGTATAAAGATTCTTATGATCTATTAAGTATTTAAGTTTAATTTCTTTTGCAGTCTTCTTATCTCTCTTTTCTCTTTAAGATTATGTACTTGTTTTTAAATTATGGGTTTGTGTTCTTGGTGACAAAATCTGAGTAGATTCATTAGGGTGATTGAGGAGGGCTAGATCTTTGTAGACCTAGGGATTTTATCACTTGTTTAAGCTATTTCATGTTTAGATCTCTAATCTATGTGTGCTTTATGCTTATTTAATCTTGATCACATGAAATCTGACCTTTGCATTGCATGCCTACAAAGTGTTTGTGAAAATGCGTGACAGAACCTAGGATTGAGATTTGCATTTCTAGCCTAACGAATTAGTTGTCTAAAGTGTTTATTGGCTTTAATAGATTGTTTCTTCATGCCTTCTTTATTGTGGATCACCATGAGAGTGGATTAGGTTGCAGCTTAAGAAGATGATTAGTATGCATGAGAATGATTCTGATTGGTTTTAAGTCTATTGCCTAGAGTTCACCTAAATAGGTTGTTGAACAAGTGATTAGTCCCCAGCTAAGCTTAGATCGATTATCCCAGCTTCTCATGAACCCATTTTTATCATTGAAATTGTTATTTGCTTTGCTATTACAGATCTTGTTTACTGCTCTTTAGATTTCACTACATTGTTTATGCTTGTTTCAATTTATGTTTTTGTTATAAATTCACTACTTGGCTTGAATTAGAATAGTTTATCACATCCTGATTGTTAGCTGCATACCCATTTGGTTCGATACCTCAAATACTACAAGGATTTGATAGTAGAGGGGTAAAAATCTTGTTATCAAATTGGTGTTGTTGCCAATTGGGTGTTTGTTAGCTACATTTAGGATTTTAGACTTTCTGAGCTCAAGTTCTTTTCCTTTTTATGTTGCTTTCTGGTTTGGTTGTTCTTATGCATTTCAAGTACAAATCCACTCACCTCGCTCCTTAGGACGCATTTGCGGAGAAGATTCTTTCTTCTGATCCTATCACCGTATAAAACGCGGTGCACAAAGTCGAGCTTGAGACGTTAAGCAAGCGCACTTGAGAGGTGATCCCATTGTATCCTTGTAAATACTTTCATTTGATTTCTTGCAGTTTTTCTTTGTTTCTCTTGTGCTTTCGTGTGTTTTAGGTCATGGTTGAGTGTGTGGAACATCAGTGTGGTCGAGTAAAGCATATTTCTGGGCACAGTCCCCCCAACTTGAGTGCCTAACTTGACCAACATGTGGTCTTGTCCAACTGAAAAGCCCAACTCGAGTTCCATCCATGTGCAACACAAGGGCTTAACTCGAGCACCTAACTCGACCAGACAAAGGTCAATTTAGTGCAATACATTACTAAAGCTCCTTCTTTGGTCTTGTAACACCCCGCTCCCAACCTTGAGAGACAGCGTGTTATTCCTTGGTTTGGCCAAAAATTACCTCTTTGAAATACAATTACATATTCCTAATTCTAGCATTAATCAACATAAGCATAGAATTCAACACAATCACATAATACACACATCCACTTTATGAGTTATTTGAGGCCACCGAACATCCACGGTCCACCTCAAATCCACGGCCACCGAACATCCATGGTCCGTCGCTTCACCTCCCAACATTACATTATACAATATAATTCACTTATCATCATATACCATTTATAATCACACCACAACAACATATCATCAAAAATTGTATATGACACTATACCTAATGCATCATGAAGCATCAAAGAAAAATATGCAATTATATTTCACAGATCACACCCTCACCTTAGCCTAAGTTGAAAACAGATGAGAAACGTTTTGTCGGACTGCAAGTCGATTTATCAATTCGTTTTAGCTCTAAAATTAGATCGGACACCAGATTTGGAAAGTAGACTTTCTGAGCTTTCCAACATTAGGTTGATCGCTTTCTGGCTCATTGTAGTTCGCCGGGAAACTGCTTCTCAATATAGGTCTGCGCGGATTCGATCTCCAGATTTTTATCATGGGGAAAATCACCATAAATTTTGAAAGACTACTCCGAACTCGATTCCGCTTTCAGCTACACGTGTATCATTGTCTCATAAACCCACACACCAAATTTCGTCCAATTCTGAGTCGTTTTTGTCCTCCGTTTCTCCTTTCTCTTTCACATAGTTAGGTTACATGGTGGCTAGGGTTTCTTCTCTTTAAGGTTTTCTAAGGTTCTCCTGCAGCTTTAGGTATATATATATACACATATACCTGGGGTTTCTTTAATTAATGGAACTAATGGATTGAATTAATCAATTCTCCATTAGGTCCAAAAGGACGGGTCTCGCAAGTCTCCAATACGGGACACACTTTAACTCTCATTGTCTTTACCATTGTAACCATTCATTTTGCTTTGATGGTCTAGGATTCACCTTCAAGCTTTTATGCACATAAGGGACTGTGTGATTTGAGTTTGAGGGAGGGTCCTAGAGGAAATTAATCATGTTTTGTGTACTTCTTAGTTTGATTTTTCATTTAGATCATGCATTAATGTAAGGCATATAAAAATCCATAAAGATTTTTTATTTCAGCATATTTCATTGCATAGAATGACATTTTTTTTTGTTAACATTGGATCGACAAAGCCCGATCTATAGCCTAAAGCCCACCCCTAAAATCCCTTTTTTAAGCTACCATAATGCAGCGGGTAGGAATCGAACTCTGGTGCCAAGTCATTACTTGGATCATCCTAACCACCAGACTGAGAGCAACTCGTCATATAGAATGGCATTTAAGGCATAGAAAAACCATAAAAATATGAAAATTTTATAAAAATGCATTCCATATGAACAGAGTGTCATGTAGTTGCATTCACTTAGGATTGAGTCTAGAGTTTTGAAAAATCATCTTGCTAAGGATAAGCATTCTCGTTAGGTTGTTGGCTAGTGACCATAGTGAACTTTGTGGACTGGTGATTTTCCCTTTAGAAAGCTGATGGGTGGATCGTTCACCTAGGAAACCTATGCTTGTGTTGTGTCTTGAAAGGATCTCATTTGTTTCCTTCTAATTAAACTTAAACCGCCAAATTAGGGCCTAGAGATGCATTGAACGCTTTCCTTCTTTGCGTTTCACCTAGCAGGAAGTAAGGTGACTTCTTATAAACCCAGTTCATCCAATGACACCTAAAGTGAGGGGGGAGTATTTGTAAACCCGTACATTTTTGTGCCTCACTGAGAAAGCTGAGAATCGGAATGAAACAACCTTCCCAAGTTTGATGATCCTCAATATGGATGTTAAGTAGACCTCTAGTTGGTCGAGTTGCTAATTCAAAACAAGAAAGGATTGTGCTTAAATTGGATAAGTCATGTTATAATCAAGGAAGTTGAATCAAAAGTTCATTAATCTATAGTCTCTCACGATGCATTCACCTCTAGAAATAAGGACTCAAATCTGTATTCTTAGAGTCCAATGTAGGCATTAAGGATCTTAGGATTAGATGCTAAGTTTAGATGTAAGTATATGGTGAGACTTCAAAAGGGAACATGGGTTTACTTGTGGATTATGGTTTTTGATATGATGATTTGCTTGTATGAAGTGAGATAATCCATGTGTCTGCAATTTCTTTTCCTTCATAGTTTGGATGCATTTGCTTGAGGGCAAACAAGGACTAAGTTTGAAAGAGTTGATATGTATGCATTTTAGCCCATTTTAGGACTATTATTTAGCAAACTTTGCATACATATCCATAGCATTTTCATCACTTTAGAGTCCTTTTAGGTTCATATTGCATACTTTGTATTTGCATTGCATACATGCTGTATATGGAGCTATTTTAGGTACTTTGGAGCATATTTTGGAGTATTATGGACGTGAGCACTATCATGGATTGGATGTGAGGATTGAGGACAACAAAGGAAGCATCTAAGGGCCATATTTAGCTCAACTCGACTTTGGAACTCGACCAACTGATGTGTATACATTTTACCATGTTTTAGAGTTCTCATATAGTTCATTTTGTATTCATATTCATAGCACTTTCATCATTTTATAGTTATTTTGGGTGATTTGCATTGCATACATTGTGCATTTTGGAGTTTTTATCAGGAGTTTTTGGACACAATGGAGATGAGATCATTCAAGAGGTAATCGAGGATTGATGATTCGCCTAGCCTGATGAGCCAGCTCGGCCACCATGACCGAGTCGGAAGCCAGATCGCATATTCTCAGCAAGATTCGATCTGAAGACACCATTCGGAGCTAAATAGAAAATGATGATTGATGAGCTGGCAGCTGAATCACACATTTTTAATTCAACTCGGGCAATGTGGCTGAGTAAGATACGCTTATATGTTTTTGTTGACTTCCTTTGTTTGACTCTCTAGGGTTTTATTAGTGAGGGTATAAATATCTATTTATTGTAGATAGAAACACTCATCCATGTTTTTATGCTTCTTTAGTGAAAGAACACAAAAACATTCTCTCATTTGTAATTTCCAGATCAAAACTTTTTCCTTATCAGTTTTTAATGCAATTTCTATTTCCAGTTTAATCTTATCTATCTTCTTCTTTGCTTTCTGAATATATGTTTGTTTTGTTTTATGAGTTTTTGCTTTTGTTCATGATTTCTGAGTAGAAGCTAGGGTTCATGAGATATGCATTTCTAGCTTAAGGGATTAGATGTCTAGAGTGTTTATTGACTTAAATAGATTGGATCTTAATTCTAGCTTTGTTATTTTTTGCCTATAAGAGTAGGGTCTGAAGGTAGCTTTGTTTTATATCATTTATCATGAGAGCGAATCTGGTTGCTTGTGAAGTCTATTATCTATAGATCACCTCTGTTTGAGTTTTGTTAGGCATCTATGGTAGATCTAGGAAACCCACTGATCCATTATTGCCATCCCTGAGACCTCCTTACCATTCTGATTTCCATTTACTTTTTGCTAGTTTTCCTTGTTTTAGTTTTCATTTTATTGTTTGTCTTATCTATTTCTCTGTCTGATTTGCTTTATTTTCCTGAGTGTTTCATGATTTATAGTTCTGTTTGGTTTATTGTTGTTTTGTTTTTTTAATTGCTTGCTTACTTTCCCATTATATTGATAGTGAAATCATTATATCATTGGCTTGAATTAGAATAATTGGATTATATCTTTATCGCTAGTTACTCACCCATCGGATCCTCAACCTTTTGGTTTTACAATGAATGTGCAGTCGGTTATTTGAAACATAGTATAATACTGCTACAAATTGGTGTCATTGCCAACTGGGTGTTTATTAGCTCCAATTAGGATTTTCCACTTTCTAAGATCAAGTTCTTTTTGTTCCAAGTTGATATTCACCTCTAGTTCTGCCTTTGTTGTTCTATTTCAGGTGATTTCACAACTTGACCACTCAGCTCGGCGTACCAACCCAAGTTAAGGGCCGAGTTGCACTCTCTCGTTGTATGCAGATACGTTCATAGGGGAGTCAGAACCTTCTACGCATTTGCGACAATATTGACCAACTTCCACACGAGTTAAGAGCGCACAGAAATCGTCTCCACAGTGACCACGCACACTCAGTGGGAATGGATCCACCATTAGACTCGAACTCAAACCAACCTCATGTGCATGGACCTCATCAAAGGAGGCCAAGAAGGATTGGAGCTGGAGATGATCCAAGCGTCCACACCCAACGACATGGGATTATTCCTCCAACAATTTCGAGATCAAGAGTAGTCTTATCTCCATGATCCAAAACCGGTAGTTCCACGGACTCCCTTCTGAAGACCCTCTTGATCATTTGGATGAGTTCGAGCGGATGTGTAGATTTACAAAGCTCAATGGAGTGAGTGAGGATGCCTTTAAACTCAAATTGTTCTCGTTCTCTCTTGCAGACAAGGCACACGTATGGGAAAAACATCTACCTTAGGGTTCTATCACTTCCTGGACCGAATGCAAGACATCTTTTCTTGCCATGTTCTTCTCAAATTATTGGACTGTAAAGTTACGAAATGCCATCTCAAGTTTTGTGTAGAAGAAATTTGAATCATTTGCTGAAGCTTGGGAGGATTCAAGACCTATCCATCGTAGTGCCCTCACCATGGTTTCACTACAGAGTCTCTGCTCAGCACCCTCTACAGAGGTGTTCTCCCTAAGATCTGAATACTCTTGGACACAGTGAGCAATGACAATTTTCTCAACAAGGATGTTGATGATGGTTGGGACTTAGTGGAGAATCCAGCTCTAGTAGATGGTCAGTATAATGAGGATTTGTCAGGAGTGTGCGAGACACAACTAAATCTGAAACAGTGGGCAGGAAAGAGTTTAAGGCTTTGAATGAGAAGTTGGACAAGCTCCTTATGGTATAACAAAAACATGTTCACTTTGTGAATGAGGACGAGAACGTTTAGAAAGAGGAGGATGATCAAGTTGAAAAGGTTTATCTTTGTGCAGAATCAGGAAGGAAATTACAAGCAATACAACAACTACAAGCAGCACCCAAACCTCTCATATAAGAACACCAATGTTGCTAACCCCGAAGACCAAGTCTATCCACCAAAACCCCAACATGCTCAGACCAAGGCTTTTGTATCTAAGCAGCAATATCATCAGAGTTTTCAACTAGCTCCACAAGTGCCCCCTAGATATAAAGCGCAAGCTCTAGCTACCGCTCTGATAACTCAAGAAGTTTTAAACTTGCTCCAAGAGATTCTTAAAAGACAAAAGTCTTTTGCTATTGACTTGACACAAAAATTTACTGAGGTGCACACAAAGATTGATGCCTCTCATAATGACCTCAATTACAAGTTTGAGACGCTGAATTCAAGACTCAAGTACGTTGAGACTCAGCAAGCTTCCTCTTCTACTCTAAATACACCGGGACAACTCCCTGGGAAAACAGTTCAGAACCCCAATGAATATCATGCTAGTGCTATTACTCTCAGGAGTGGACGCGAATTGCTGATTCGTGTAGAGAATGCTAAGGATACTGAGGACGATAACATTCAGGAAGGGGAGTATTAGCCTAATCCAAGAAAAGGCCAAAAAATCAACTTCATAGGTGACACTTGATCAACCAACTCGCTTTGAAGGCGATCGAGTTGAAATTTCTGAAACTCAAAAATAGTTAGTTTCTCCTGAAACACTGAAACCATTTGTTCCCCTGCCTTATTAACCGCAGTTACCTTTTCCTAAAGGTTTAATAAGGATGTTGCTGAGAAATACAAATCTCTTTTTGATAATAAGGATGTTGCTAAGAAATACAAATCTCTTTCATGTTGATGCCCCCTTATCACACACGAGATCAGCGCAATCATCCAAGGAAAGATTGTTCCAAAGAAGCTTGGTGACCCTGGTACTTTTACCATTGCTTGTTCACTTGGACCCCTATCCTTCAGCAAATGCTTATGCAATCTTGGTGCCTCAATAAGCCTCATGCCACTTTCAGTTTCAAAGAGATTAGGCTTCAGTGATTACAAATCTTGCAAAATATACTTGGTTTTGGCAGATAGGTCAGTGAGGATTCCACACGGCATTTTAGAAGATCTTCCTTTGAGGGTTGTTGGAGTTTAGATACCAACTGACTTTGTTGTTTTAGAAATTGATGAGGAGCTTGTGCTTGGCAATACGTGAGTGAGTGAAGAACTTGCCTAAAAATGCTGCTTTACATCCATCCCAAGTTGTGATAGTACCATGAGGTAGATTCTTTTCCCATTTTCTAGCTTTATCTGTGAGGGAGAATGGGAATAATCTCAGCTTGAAGGCATCTTCACTCAGACCTTGCAAACTGGATAACCCACAGAGCCTTTCAAATTCGTCTAAATAATCTAGGGGATCCTTATCTTTGTAGCCACTGAATTAGTACTTCTGAATCATTAAGAGCATTGCGCTCTTTATCTCAAATGTGTTAGTGGAAGCATTAGGTGGAGCTATGCCATAGTGCTGAGTGTGAAGTTGAGGCATATCTCCTGCTCCAATGATTTGTGGGCTATGAACAGGGGAGGTGGGCGGGGAAGGTAGTGTGTCTTGTTATTCTTCTTGTATGGTGTCTTCCATACTGCCTCAGTCAGTTAAGTAGCAAAGTATCTGTGGTAGTAGAAACTCAGAGAGACAGCTCAGACCACTGAACGCAGGGGTACCCGGCGAGTTAGACCTGCAAGGCTACCCGAAACACACCAAAGAGAGAAGAAGCAATTCGAGACACTAGTTAAGACACAAAAACAATAAAAACTTGATCCTAGATAGCTTAGGATCCAAAATGCAGCAAGCTAAACACTTATTTGGCAACAGCACCAATTTGATAACATGATTTTGGTCTCTTTTAGTTATCAAATCTTTATAGTATATAAGGTGTCGAACCAAAGTGTGTTGCTACACATGGGATATAGTAAGCTTGTCTAGTTCAAGCACCCTAAAGGTCAAGATGGGCTAAATTGCAAATCAGAAAATTAAGTTGGAACTGGCTAACACAAAATGAAACTATGAGCATAAAACAAGCAAGAACGAAAGCAGGAAAAACAGATGCAGCCAAGATAAAATAACAAACTGAAAAATCAAACAGGAACGAAACGGGGTTTGTAAGGAGTAGGGGCGCTTAATCCAGGTTCAGCTGGGGTGATCATTCATTCAACAACCTATTCAGGATGACCTCTAGGCAAGATTCACAAGCAATCAGAACCACTTTCATGATTTCTAACTCTCTCTTTTCGTAAACCGCAACCTAATCCACTCTCATGGTGGTTTATAGGAAGAAGAAAGGCACAAAGAACCAATCTCAACAAGCCTAACCTATTCTCTAAACAGCTAATCCCTTAGGCTAGAGAAACAGGTCCCAACCCTAGGCTCTAACAGGCATTACCACAAACACTTATCAGGCTTAGAATGCAAACATCATATTTCAAGTGACCAGAATGAAATAAGCTTTAAGCACTACCTAGATTGGAGAGATCTAGCATATAAAACCTTGAATGTACGATCAATACCTAGATTATCAAGGATCTAGCCTTTTTTCCTCTCAACCCCTCATGAATCTACTCACTAATTATGCACACAAGCATAAACTTAAAAATACTGAAAGCATAATGGAAAACTAGAAACGAAAACTAAAATGAAAGTCAATTAACCAAACTTAAGATTTAACAAGAAACAAAGGTTTTCATCAAAGAAGTAAGAACAATCTCAAGGGGACTAAAAAACTCGTTTCAGATCTATCCAGAAAGTGTAAAAACTAGCCTCCAGCGTTTTTCGCTTAAAGGGATATTTACAGGGCCCAAAACATAAAAACCCTAATCCGAGTCAGCAAAAAGTAAAGTCGGTCAAAATAGATGAAGTCGGTTGATCGTGCTTCAGGGTTACCAGGCGAGTTGGAGGGTCAAGTCTCAGCATTCACTCCGTCTTAGGCTCATCATTGCAGTCCTTCTGCTAATTTCGCTCTAGAATGCTCCAAAGTACCTAAGAGGCTCCAAATGCAATGTGCATGCCAAAATGATCCTAATAGGACTCTAGAATGTATAATATACAATGAGAATGAATGCAAACATATGTAAATCATGCATCTAAAATGGGGTAAAATGCATGTATATCAAGAAGTGGTGGACAAACCTGGAGTGGAGAATGGAGTGGCATATCACCTAACACGAATGATGATAGAAGACTCGATCCCTATTGATGATTCAATGCCAGCGGAGTAGCTCATGACCCTTAGAGCAGATGAGAAGTGTAGCCAGATCAGCAGTAAGCTTGTTGGAGCCACTCTGCCTTGGTATGCAGATTTAGTCAACTATCTTGTCGTTGCTGAAGTAGCTAAGAGTCTGGACACCTATGAGAGGAAGAAATTTTTAGAGATGTGAATCAGTACTTCTGGGATGAGCCCTATCTATACAAGAAGGGATCTGATGGTCTGTTCAGAAGGGGCTTTGCAGAGGAAGAAGTTCAGAGCGTTTTAGAGCAATGTCATGGTTCAGCGTATAATGGACACTTTGCTACTTTCAAGACAGTTCAGAAGGTTCTACAAGCAGGGTGGTGGTGGCTTACTATGTTCAAGGATACTTAGGCTTTCATCTCCAAATGTGATCTGTGTCAAATAATGGGAAACATCAGCAAAAAGGAATAAAATGCCACATTACCCAATTCTGGAAGTTGAAGTATTTGACTGCTGGGGAATTGACTTCATGGGGCCATTCAATCCACCATCATATGGGAACAACTATATTTTGGTAGCAATGGACTGTGTCTCCAAGTGGGTTGAAGCCATAGCTTGTCCTACTAAGGTTGTGATAAAAATGTTTACGAGCATCATTTTCCCCAGATTTGGAGTGCCTAGAGTGGTGATAAGTCATGGAGGTTCCCACTTCATGAACAAGCTATTTGAGAATCTGCTAAAGAAACATGGAGTTAAGCATAAGGTAACTACACCTTATCATCCACAGACTATTGGCCAAGTAGAAGTCTCAAACAAGCAGACCAAAAGCATCTTAGCTAGAGTTGTGGGAGTTTCAAATCAAGATTGGGTAGTCAAGTTGGATGACACATTGTGGGCTTATGAAATGCCAATTGGAATAACTTCATTTCAGTTGCTATATGGGAAATCATGCCATTTGCCGGTTGAGATAGAATACAAGGCGCTGTGGGCAACAAAAATTTTGAATTTTGATCTTAAGACTTCTCAGGAGAAAAGGCTTATGGACTTGCATGAATTAGAAGAAAACAGACGCAAAGCTCCTAAGAGCTTAAAAATTTACAAGGAAAAAAATAAAGCATTTCATTATAAGAAAATTGCACCCAAGCAGAACACAGCTGGTGATTAAGTGCTTCTGTTCAACTCAAGGCTTAAGCAGTTTCCTGGCAAGTTGAAATCAAGATGGTCTGGGTTATTTAAAGTATAAGAGGTCTTACTATATGGAGCAATAACTCTGATAAACAAGAATAATGAAGAGTTCACAGTGAATGGTCAAAGGGTTAAGCCTTACCTGGCAAATGAGACCATCCCCGAGGGAACTTTGATTCTTCTCGATGAGCCACCCTATCTCTGATATGTGAGAGGAGTCAAGTTCATGACTTAAAACAAGCGCACTTAGGAGGCAATCATAAGATATCCTTTGTAAATATTTTATATCTTTTATTTCTTTTGTAACTTTTACTTTCTTTTTTTTGTTTATTGTTGTGTGTTTACCAAGAAAAGGAGGATTTACTTCAAAATCTGATGGACAAAAATCTGACTCGGCCCCAGTAGGTGAATTGTCAACCCGAGTCAGAAGAAGAAAAGTGGGTTCATGGAATTGTCCACCAAACCCTTGGGCCCTTGTATCCTTAATATTACTCCTTATAGTCCATCATATATTGCACTTGCTCACCATAAGTCATCACATAGGACTAAAACTATGTTGTGGGGTCTTTATGTTTCCTCTTTTGAGCCATACATGACTCATTTCCACCCAGCTTCATGTGACACCACTTAAGATCCACCTTTTAGTTTTGTTTTGTATTCATTTTTCTCTTTAAAACACATACTCTCTCTTTCATCATTCTCAGCAATGAGAAAACCATCTCCTTCATTGTATTTTATGTTCAATCACTCTTGCTTGGTACAAAATCTTTCTCTTTTGCAGAAATAATCAACCAACTCGGCCATACTTGTGGAGTGCATCCCCAAGCTAACTCCTTGACTCCATGAATCTTCTATTTTGAACCTCCCAAGCCGAGTTGAACAGCCCATCCACCGTAGTGAAGCGATCCGAGTTGTTCTTGGGTGAAAAATCTTGAGGAAGCTCATCGAGAAGAGCTATGGTCATCTCGGGTATGATTCCATCAGCTAAATAAGGGTTGACTCGCTGGCCAGATGGTCAGGTCCATTTCAAGTGAAATTAATCATGAACTTTGCCAAGAAAAAGAGGATTTACTTTAAAATCTAGTGGACAAAAATGTGACTCGACCACAGTAGATGAATTGTCAACCTGAGTTAGAAGAAGAAAGTGGATTCATGGAATTGTCCACCAAACCTCTGGGCCCTTGTATCCTTAATATTACTCCTTATCGAGAAGAGCTACAGTTTGATATTCATGCATTTTGCCCATTTTAGCTTCATAGTTTGCATTTGTTGGCATTCATTCACATTTCATACTATGCATTTTAGAGTCCAATTAGGATCATTCTTGCATTTGCATAGCATTTGGAGCGTTTCAGGAACTTTGGAGCAATTTGGAGCACTTTGGGTCGATTCGGAGCATTTTGGAGCAAACAAGCAGGAAGACTGCAAGTCAGGCCTACAACTGAAGAGCTGGAGCCAAAATACCAAGGACTGAGGATTTTACAAGCTAAGTACTTAAATCTGCCTCAGCCGACTCGCCAGGCATTGGCGAGTTCAACATCCCATACTTAGCCAAAAATAGTATTTTCGGCTGAAATATTCATGTTCAACTCGCCATGCACTGGCCAGTCCAAGCTTAAGGACTTAGCCAAATCTTCAAGTTTTCAAGGTCCAACTCGCCACTCATTCCCACCTGACACTAGCGAGTTGGACATCCTAGACTTAGCTAGAATTTTTGATTTTCAAGCTGAGCCATTCCAACTCTCCAGAGTGTGACGAGTGCAGCCCAGATTGGGCATTTGCTGAAGTTGAATTCTCCAGAACTCGACCCCCAACTCCCCATGCACCCTGAAGCAACTTAGACCGACTTTGTTTTATTTGACCGACTCTTTGCTTTTGTTGACTTAAAATTAGGGCTTCCGTGTTTTAAGCCCTATAAATACCCCTTTATGTCAGAAACGCACAACAAGCTCTTTAACCTAATTTTTGCTTTTTTTGACTAATTCCATATTTTCTCTCTGCCTCCTTCTTTGTGTTCTTGCTGTTCTTGCTGTTTTTCATGACTTCTGCTTGATCCTCACCTTAGATTGTTAGATCTTGCTTTAGCTTCTTCTTTTCCGCCTTTGATTATGTTTTCTGGGTCTGTTGTTGTTCATCTTTCCATGAGTAGTGAGTAGATTCGCTAGGGCTTGGTGAGGAGATGAAGTAGATCTGACCAGATTTTGGGGTTTGTGACATTTATGCTTGATTATGTTCATAGGTGGTGCTAGACTGAATGTCCTTAATGCTTAATTTGATTTGATCACTCAAATCTTGATGTGTAGGCTATTTCTAACCGAGAGGTGTTCGATAACATGCTTGGCTTAGGTTCAGTCTAGGATTGATTCATTCTGGCCCAAGATTTTGGATGTTCAGAGAGCCAATTGGTCGAGTAGGATAGGATTGTTAATTCCAGTTTGAGCATCTGATCACTAAAGAGATTTGGGTTGGGTCACGCTTGAACTGAGATTTCATGACCACGAGAGTGGCTTGTTTACCTTAGTATCCTGATTCACTGCTTGCCTACTTAGGTTGTTAGACAAAGACACTACCCATATTTCTGCTTAGTTCCTTGACTTCACTCTCCTCACAAGCCCGTCTTCTCCTTATCGTTGCAACTCGCCGTTCATACTTGCTGCTTGCTTACTCTATTTATGCATTTTACTTAGTCTCTGTTTTCAAGTTTCATGTGTTTCTGCTTCATTGATGTTTTTAACTTAGTCATTTTTCTGCATGTTTCCTCTGGTTGCTTTCATTTTGCATTTTGAGCCAATTGTGACAGATTTGCTCTAACCCTTTGTTTTCATTGATCTTTGCTTAAACTAGTTAGTCATTCTCACCCAAAGTGTTAACATCATGTTTTGGTTCGACAACCTTATATACTATAAGGATTTGATAACTTGACCTCAAAAATCTTGTTATCAAATTGGCGCCGTTGCCAAATAAGTGTTTGATTGTTACACTTAGGGTCAAAAAGTTTCTAGGATCAAGTTTTATTTTCTTTTTGTGTCTTAACTCGTGTGTAGCTGTGCCTTCTCTCTTTGGTGTATTTCAGGTCACCCAGTTCGCCTACCCCAAATCGCCGGTCTGACGAAGTATGGAGACCACCATTCAAGAGAAATCACAAGACACACCACCTGCCCCACCACCTCACTTATTTCAATAATGAGGACCCATTGGACCATCTCGACGAGTTTGAAAGGCTATGTAGCCTATCCAGTCCGCACGGTATGAGTGAAGATGCTTTCAGGCTGCGTTTGTTCTCCTTCTCTCTTATAGACAAAGCAAAAAAATGGGAAAAGAATTTACCATATGGAGCTATCACCACTTGGGATGGGTGTAACGCAGCGTTTTTGGGAAAATTTTTCACTCACTCACGTACTGCTAAGATCCGGAATGACATCTTTGGTTTCGGTCAATAGCCCGCTGAATCATTTTCTGATGCTTAGGTGCGCTTCAAACAGTATCAGATACAATGCCCACACCATGGTTATACTGAGCAAGCTCTGCTTAACGGATTTCACTTTGGCCTTCTCTCTAAATTCTCAATACTCTTAGACACAGCAAGCCATGGTAATTTCCTACACCAAGATGTGACAGCTGGAAATGCACACATTGAAAATCTTGCTCAAGCAGATGAACAGTACAGCGACTATCTCGATAGTCTTGCTGACAAAGACAACGAGTCAAAGTCACAACGCAAGGTGTTGGAGAAACTAAGTGATCAATTGGATATGCTAATAAAAAAGGTTCATTCAGATACAAGCAGAGCGAAGCTACAAAATTCAGCAGTTGCTACAATTGAGGAGGTGTCATTTGTCTAGAAACAGGTTCCAGCACGAACTCGCACAGACAATTTGCCAGCTCCTCAATTCCACGGTGTCTATCAACTGCTTGAGAATTTACTCCATGGACAGCAAACATCAGTTGCTGCACTTAATCACAAGCTAGTAGAGATCAGCACACCNCAAGTTGGTAGAGATCAGCACACCGGTTGAAGAATCAAACAGCAACCTCCTCGGGAAGATTGAAGCTTTGGACACTAGACTCACCATGGTTGAGCAGAAGCAGGCAGCAAGCACAGCCATATCTCACACCCAACTCGTCAGTCCACTACAACTAATACCTACCACCAAGGCCATTATGCTAAGGAGTGGCACTAAGTTGATTGTTCGAACTGAAGATGCTTCTGATACTAAGGACAATATTATTGAGGTAGGGGGGATGGCTTAAGCAGAGAAAACAATGAGAGTTCAATACCCACACTCAACTCGCCTAGCCAACTCGCCAATCACCTCAGCCAACTGACCCGTCTAGCTCCCAAAATCCTTCTGTTTCCTCCAAGATACCCAAACCTTTCAGCCTACCACCTCCAAAACCTACGTTTCCATTCCCTGAGCCATTGAAGAAAAATGTTGTTGCTAAGTACAAAACCCTGCTCAACAAACCGCTGAATTTGGGACATGATTTAAAGATGAAGTTTAACATCCAGGATGCAATGAAGAAGCCATCTATTGAAGTCAAAGCGTTATGGGTAGAGCAGATGGACGAGCTGGCAGACGAGTTGCTAGAAGAATTGGCAGCTGAAGATCAACTACAGATAGCTTTAACCAAGCCAGCCAGTGATGGATACTTAAAGGTTGAAGCTGAATTCTATAGTAGACTTCTGGACACTCAGAAACCAGTCTCAAGCTCAGTAGTGATAGAAGAGCTTACAGAAGTAAGGCCATAACCCAAAATAACAGAGAATCTGGCGACGAGTTCAGAATGTATGGAGTTGGCACTCACTCAGTCCAATGATCAGCACTAACTCACCGTTCATAGTAAGGAGTCAAAACTTTCAGGCCTGAGTGATGACTGGTCTGAGCTGAAAGCACCTAAGGTGGAAATGAAACCACTCCCTGATGGCTAAGGTATGTTTTCTTAGGGCCTAACTCGACATACCCTGTAATTGTGAGTGATGAATTGAGTGTTGAACAACTTGACATGTTGATTGTTAACATTAAGCGTTTTAGGAGAACCATAGGCTACACACTTGCTAATATTAAGGGTATTTTGCCTATCTTTTGCACTCATAGAATTCATCTAGAGAACGAGTCTCACTCTAGCATAGAACCCCAAAAAAGGCTGAACCCTAACTTGAAAGAAGTAGTGAAAAAGAAAATACTTAAGCTGCTAGATGCTGATGTTATCTATCCTATCTCTGATAGTAAGTGGGTATCGCCTGTTCACTGTGTTCCTAAGAAGGGGGTATGACTGTGGTTAGAAATGAGAACAATGAGCTACTTCCAACTAGAACCATAACAGGGCATAGGATGTGTATTGACTATAGGAAGTTGAACTCTTCTACTAGAAAATATCATTTTCCTTTGCCTTTCATTGATCAAATGTTAGAAAGGTTGGCTAATAAAAGGTACTACTGTTTCCTTAACGGGTTTACTGGATTCTTTCAAATCCCTATACACCCGGATGATCAGGAAAAAACTACCTTCACTTGCCCCTATGGTACATTTGCCTATAGACGTATGTCGTTTGGTTTATGCAATGCTCCTGCTACATTCCAGCGCTTCATGACATCTATATTTCGGTTCTAATTGAGGAATCAGTTGAGGTCTTCATGGATGATTTTTCAGTCCATGGCTCTTCCTATTCCTCTTGTATGTCAACCTTATGCAGGGTACGTAGTAGGTGTGTGGAGACAAACTTGGTGCTGAACTGGGAGAAATGCCATTTTATGGTCACATAAGGGATATTATTAGGGCACAAAATCTCAGCAAAGGGGATTGAAGTTGACAAAGCTAAGATAGATGTGATGGTTCAGCTTCAACCACCTAAAATATATAAAGATGTTAGAAGCTTCTCAGTAAATGGCCAGCAAGTCAAGCCCTACTTAGCAGATGGAATCATACCCGAAGGGACCGTAGCTCTCCTCGACAATGCTCCTCAAATCTGACAAGAGAGGGAAGTCAAGCTTGGAAACTTTAAGCAAGCGCACTTGGAAGGCAATCCCACGCTTATCCATTTATATATTCGCTTGATAGCCTTTTCTGGGCAAAAATCTTATCGTTGCACTCGCCGTACCCTTTAGCTGTTCACTCTGTTTCTGCATTCTCACTTAGTTTCTACTTGTTTAAGTTGCATTTGTTTCAGCTCTGTTTCATTTTACTTAGTCATTTTTTTGCATGTTTTCTCTGGTTGCTTTCATTTTGCATTTTGAGCCAATTGAGACAGATTTGCTATAACCCGCTGTTTTCATTGATTTTAGCTTGAACTAGTTAGTCATCCCTACCCATAGTGATAATATCACGCTTCGGTTCGAAAACCTTATATACTATAAGGATTTGATAACCAGACTAAAAATCTTGATATCAAATTGGCGCGGTTGCCAAATAAGCGTTTGATTGTTACACTTAGGGTAAAAAACTTTCTAGGATTAAGTTTTATTTTCTTTTGTTTGTTTCTAACCTGTGAATCAGACATGTTTGTTCAATCTTTGGTGTGTTTTCAGGTACGTCACTCGCCTAACTCGTCACACCACTAGGTGAGTTGAGACTTCCCCAGTTGTTACCCTGCGTTGATGCCCCACACCCATTCTCAAGGCACCTAGAATTTGCTTAGTCCTCTAGACAACATTCAGCAGCTTCAACGAGTACTGAGAGAACAAAGGGATATGATAGCGGGTCAGAACATAGAACACAGAGCTATGGATCATAACAACACCACGCATGATAGCTCAACTGATGGGAACCAGCAGCAACCCCATATTACTCCTCCAGACCCGCCTCTACCTAGATGAGTGAGGCCTATCGGAGCAGGTGATGCACCTAATATTCACACTAGGAGGCATGGCATTCAACCCCCTCCAATTCCTAACAACAACTTTGAATTCAAGAGTGGCTTGATTACTATGGTGCAGAACAACAAATTTCGTGGGTTTCCAGCTGAAGATCCACTCGATCATCTTGACGACTTTAAGAGAATCTGTGGTTTGATTCGGATCAACGGCCTATCTAAAGATGCCTTGAAGCTTCGCTTGTTCCCATTGTCACTTGGTGATAAGGCTCATATTTGGGAAAAGCACCTTCCTCAACGTATCATAACAACTTGGGCTGACTGTAAGAGGGTGTTTCTAGCTAAGTTCTTCTCCACCTACAAGACAAACAAGCTGTGAAATTCCATCTCCAACTTTGTTCAGAGTGGCACGGAGTCTCTAGCTGACGCTTGAGAGAGAAACAAAACATACTAGTCTCAATGCCCCCACCATGGATTTTCAGAAGAAACCATCTTAAGCTAGTTCTACAGGGGCATTCAACCAAAGCTGAGGATGCTGCTAGATATAGCTAGCAATGGAAATTTTCTGAGTCAGGATGTTAATTATGGGAGAGAGCTCATAGAGAACCTTGCACTTGCCAACGATCAGTATGGAGAAGAGTTTGATAGAGCTGAGCGCAGGTCTGGAGCATCTGATTCATAAAGCAGCAAGGAGTTGAAGATTCTGAGCGAGAAACTGGATAAGTTGCTGTCAGTTCATCATAGGCAAGTCAATCTGGTAGAAGAAGATACATTTGAAGAAGGGGAGGACGAGTTGGTTGAAGAGATCAGCTTTCTGCAAAATCAAGGCAGTCTAAGACAATGGAATAACTTCAAGCAGAACAACAATTTGTCGTACCGCAGCAATAATGTCGCCAACCCTGAGGATCAAGTCTATCCTCCTAAGCATACACAAAAGAAAGCATGGGTTCCAAAGCAACAATATTATCAAAGTTTCAAGCCTGCACCTTCAACCTCAAGCTCAGAAGTGAAAGCAACTTCAGACATAATGGAGATGCTTCAAAAAATTCAATTTCGCCCATTCTTTTTTTTACAAAAGCCAAACTCAGCAAGATAAAACCTTTAACAAGCAAATCACTGAGGTTCACAGAAAAATTGATGCATCACACAATGACCTGAATTGCAAGTTTGAAACGTTGAATGCTCGCTTGAACTAAGTGGAAAGCCAACAAGCTTCTGCTACTGTCAAGACTCAAGGTCAGCTTCCAGGCAAAGCAGTCCAGAATCCAAAAGAATACACTGCTCAGTCCATTACCCTTAGAAGTGGTAAGGAGCTTCACACTAGAGCAGTTGAACCTACAGCCACTGAGGACAGTGGACTTCGAGAAGGGGAGGATGAACAACCTTAGAAGAAAAACACTTCCCAACTCACTGGTCCAACTCGCCAACCAGCTAGGTGAGTTGGGCCTAAAAATTTTGCAAATCCTGTTTCTGAGCCTACAATGCCTAAGGCAAATGCTGCAAAACCACAAGCACCATTCCTAACTCGCCTAAAGAAAGATCAGACTATGAAATTCAAGGTGCTTTTTGAGAAGCAGATGATAGAGGTTGAGCTTAAAATTCCATTGCTTGATGCGTTCGCCTTGATTCCACAGTATCATAAATTTTTGAAGGAGGTAGTGAAAGCTAAGGTTCATCTCATTGAGGGTTAAGAGGTTGAGAGTTTTGAGTGTCAACCTGTCGCTGAAGCTAAGGTTATGCTAAGAAAACTTGAGGATCCAGGGACGTTCACTCTACCCTGTTCGCTGGGTCATCTCAACTTCAAGAAGGGACTATGTGATCTTGGCACATCCATAAGCCTAATGCCTTATACTGTGGCAAAAGAAGCTGAGATTCAACAACTACAAGCACTCACTCTCCACACGGCTTGCTAGAAAATTTGCCTATCAGGATAGGCAACGTTGAGATCCCCACTAATTTCATTGTCATAAATATGGATGAAGAGCCTCAAGATCCAATACTATTGGGATAACCTTTCTTAGCGTCTGTTCGAGTAGTCATTGATGTGAAGAACAAGGCAATTGAGTTGGATTTTGGTGGCATAGAAAAATTGGAGTTCAATTTGAGTGAAGATTCTAGAAAGCCAACCATGGAAGGCCAAAGTTTCATAGTTACAAGCCTGAACGAGAATTCAGAGGCTACGAATGACAAAAAGGGAACTCTGGTTTCCCTTGAAACACCACACTAGATGACAGTGTGAAGAGTCGAGCTTGAGACTCAAAACAAGCGCACTTGGGAGGCAATCCCATGTTTATCCTTTTTATATATCCTCGCTTTAATTTTCAAGTCTTTATTTTCGCTAGAACAATCTGAAGTCATTTAAATTTTTCAGTCATTTAATTTTTGAAGTTTGGGATTAGCTCATTTTGGTGAATGGTGATGTGTATAATGAGTGATAGCACAAGAAAAATCATGAGAGTCAAATTAAATGAATTTCTTGTGTCTATCCTACTTATTCACTTAAGCACATCATCACTACTCTTCACAAATTTTAGCTTGATTTCAGAACTTTAACTAACGAGCTCATACTAAGTTTTTTCTTCGACTCAAGTTTTTTGCGTTTTTATAGTCTTTAACGTGTAGAAACTCGACCGAACAAGAAAAGACCAGTCACTGAGCACTTATGGGTACAACTTAAATTTTGAGCTTTAAGTCACTTCAGGTGAACAGTGGCGCCGAGTTGAAGTTTTTGGAGCAGACTTGAGCAGAATTTGTGTGGTTGCTTTGATGTAATTAAACGAGTGGTGCAGAACAAAGCAGAGAAACTTGTGGCTGAGGTTGGAGTGGTATGGCGAGTAGGTCCGTACAAGCCCATTGTTTTCGCAAACCACCAAGCCTTCACTCTCACCTATAAATGGAGTGGTGGCCTCAGTCTTCAAACTCACACCTCTCACTCTCATACTTATCTCTCTAGAAGTTTTCTCTCTCAAGCTTTGTTGGGCAAATCCTATTAAGTTCAAGACAAATCAGACGCCAAGTTCAACACCTGTTTGGTGAGTTCAAGCAGTTTTTGGCAAGTCGGGTTCACATTTCTGGCGAGTTCAGGAGAAATTTTCGGCAACTCCCCTAGGTAAAATTTCTTTTGGCGAGTTCACATCCAATACTTGGCGAGTTCATAGCAACTAGGTGATGAACTACTATGACTAGTTTTCATTTTTTCCCCTATCCGAAGACAATGGTAGAAAAGGCAAAATGGCGAGCTCAACGCAACGCCCTTAGTAGAGAAATGTCGTTGGATGATGATATTCCGGAGACACAAAGACCAAAGTCAAGTACTAGCAAAAAGACAAGCCAATGGAGAAGGCTAGTGCAAAAGGAAAGCCTCCAACTCGCCAACCAGCTAGGCAAGTTGTACGCTCAGACAGTGAGGAGGAGGTTCATGTGGTGTAAAACAAAGGAAAGAATTTGGCTATACCATCTTCAAGTGAAGATGATGATAACTCGCCTATAGAGGAAAATGAAGACGCTGAATTCAACCGCGACATAGATGAATTGATGCAGGATGGCTGTACCACTGAACAGATGAACATCATCATGGATGAAAGGCGTGCGCCTAGGCCATCTCAGTTGCGCCTCTTGGAGAAAACACTGGAAGGCTATTACACTGCTCTGTCATACAATGGTTTCAAGGGTACTCTATACCCTCACAAGGAAACCTTAGAATTCCTAGGAATAGCTGGGGATGTAAACCTCATACTGGATGTGGCTGGAGTGTCTCAACTCGCCTCAATGGTGTATCCATGTTACAAGGAGGAGACTACTCAATTCCTAGCAACGGTCCAAGTTAAGCTAAACAAGAAGTTGACTATGTAACATCTAGCAGTCAATGGAGGGGGATCCATCAAATTTATAGTGCATGACATTGAATATGAGCTCAACTTCAAGCAAATACAAGAGCTCTATGGCTTCGAAGCGGGTGCACCCGGGAAACCAAGAATAGCAGACGGCAAGCTGGATGAGGTATTGTTCATGCTAAGTGGGGAGAGGCCCTTTGTTCCATCTAGAAGCAAAAGGAACCGAATTCGCAATCCTGCAGTTAATATTGCTAGGCGAGTGATAGGGAACTTGCTGTATTCGCGGCCTTCTCCTGGACCAATCAACGTAAGGGAGATGCAACAACTAGACATCATCCTTTCAACAATAATTGGAACAACTTCCACTGGAAAGGAGCTGGCTGGAGACAATGCGAGTGCAGATTTGGCCTATACTCTAGCTAGGAAATTCACTGTCTACAGGTCAAGAGCTATGACCCAGATCATGCGCCAAAACAAGAAAGCTGTAAGCATTGGTGGGGTTATAACTCCACTTTTGGTGGCTTGTGGTATTGAGCTGAATGACGACGAGGACAACGTTGTGGCACCAAGGTTTCTGAACTTGCAAAAACTCAGAAGTTCATAAGTGCTAAGCAGGAAAAGACCTAAAGGTGAACTCGTCTACAACCTCTACCACACGTCCAAGAATAACACTGAAATTCTCATACCCTGCACAGAATTGAGCTCACTGAGCTCAGTACAAAATGTGAAGTTTGCACACCCCTTAGACATATTTCTGCGAGTTGGGCCTGTGACAGAGCCTGAGGAGCCACAAGTTGAGATTGAGAGTGAAGATGAGCCTGAAAAATACTTCTTTGAAGAGTATAATCAACCAAGGATGGGTGTTCCTGTCAAAGAAGTTCAGAAGAGGATCGGCAAACTACATAGGCTGGGAAAGTGGTTGGTCAAAACTGTTAGAAATCTGACCAAGGAGAAGTCTAAATGGGCTAAGGAGAAGGAGCTGATAAGGAGGGAAATGGCTGAGCTTAGGGGAAGGTTCACCTGTGAGCCTCAACAAGAACAAGATGAAGCAGTACCATGACGTCATTCAGTGTCAACAGAGGAGACATACACTTCAGCAAATGCAGAACCAAGCCAAGCTCGCCACTCTTCAGCTGAGCCAAGGCCGAGAAAGGCGAAGCCAAGCAGGAAGGAATTGCATAGGATGCGATACGATAGCTCACCACCTCCACTTGATACGACCACAAGCGAGCCAAGCACACACACTAAGCCATTCGATGATACAACTCCAGCACCAACAGTCAACCCAGCGAGCTACACACTCGAAGAAATGAATGGCTCCACTGCCCACTTCTTCAAGTTCTGAGACCACAAGCTCCAGCACCATTCTTAGTGACATAGCATTTAAGACATAGAAAATCGAAAAAAGAGGCGTTTAAACTCTTCATGCATATCCTTATAAATATATGCTTGCTATTTTTCTTTCCTCGTTTTATGCTGTTTTGTGTGTTAAGTCATGGTGAAGATGCTTCAGACATAACAAAGGTCGAGTACAGCTCAATCAGGCACAAACAGCTCAAACTCGCCACCCAGTTACCTTACATGAATGGTGAGCTCAGCCTGACTCTTCAAGAGAGCTCTTGCTTTGTTGACCTAGAATTCAACTATTTCATCACAATTGCATATGAGCTCTTGCTTTGTTGACCTAGAATTCAACTTTAAGCTTATATTCACACAGGGACTGTGTGATTTAAGTTTGGGGGAGGGTTCTAGGAGTTACTAACTATGCTTTGGTGATCTTAACTTGATTTTACATGCATCACATACATAGCATAAAAAATACATAAAGATTTTTCATTCGCATTTATTTATTCATAGCTTAGTTTTCATCTCATTTATCTAACTTGCATAAAAACCCATAAAAAATTTTATTTTTAGCGTTCACATGCATTTCATATTAAGATCGAGTCTAGTTTGCATGGGAATCAACTTGCTGAAGTTAGACATTCTTGCTAGGTTGTTGGCTAGTAACCATAGCGAATGTAGTGGTTTGGTGCTCTCTCTCTCTAGAAAGCTTATAGGTGGATCATTGGCCTTGAAAAACTATGCTTATGTTTGTGCCTTGATAGAATTAGGCTTGTTTCCTTCTAACTTGAACTTAAACTCGCCAAGTTAGGGCCCGCAGATGCATTGAACATTTTCCTTGCTTGAGCTTGGTATGGCAAAATAATTAAAAATGAAAGCTCTTCAACCTGCAACTCATTCGATGATGCTTAAGGTGAGCGAGGATTGTGCGTAAACCCGTACCTTCTCGTGCTCACTAAAATCGCAGAGTATAGAACATGAAGTAGCCATTCAATGGTGTGGATCCTAAAAAGGGGCGTGAAGCAGACCATTGAAGGAGCTGCGGATTCGAAGACCATGAGTTTGTGCTTAAACAAAACAAAGAAACTCACAAGTGTGCTTAATTGAATTAATGCCATGCCAAGTTCAGAAAGTTGAATAACATGTTCATTGATCTGTAGGCCCTCTTGAGGCATTCACTTCTAAGAAATAAGGATTCAAGTCTGCATTCTTAGAGACCAGCTTAGGCATTAGGGATTTGGGGATTGAATGCTAAGCTTATAGGAACATTGGTGCACTTGTGGTTTACAGTTTCAGCCTGTCAAGGTGCTAGACAGGCGAGTTAGATAGTCCCTGCGTCTGCAACCTCTCTTCCAGTGTAGTTCATTGCACTTGCTTGAGGCCAAGCAAGGACTAAGTTTGGGGGAGTTGATATTCATGTATTTTGCCCATTTTAGCTTCATAGTTTACATTTGTTTGCATTCATTCACATTCTATATTATGCATTTTACAGTCCAATTAGGATCATTCTTGCATTTGCATAGCATTTGGAGCATTTCAGGAATTTTGGAGCAATTTAGAGCACTTTGAGTCAATTCGGAGCATTTTGGAGCAAACAAGCATGAAGACTACACGTCGGGCCGAGAACTGAAGAGCTGGAGCCAAAATACCAAGGACTGAGAATTTTACAAGCTAAGTACTCAAATCTGCCTCAGCTAACTCGCTAGGCATTGGCGAGTTCAACATCCCATACTTAGCTAAAAATTGTATTTTCGACTGAAATCTTCATGTTCAACTCGGCATGCATTGGCGAGTCCAAGCTTAAGGACTTAGCCAATTTTCAGATTTTCAAGGTCCAATTCGCCACCCATTTCCACCTGATATTGGTGAGTTGGACATTCCAGACTTAGCCAGAATTCATGTTATTGAAGCTGAGCCATTCCAACTCGCCAGAGTGTGACGAGTGTAGCCCAAATTGAGCATTTGCTGAAGCTGAATTTTCCAGAACTCGACCTCCAACTCGCCATGCATGCTGAAGCAACTTAGACCGACTTCATTTTATTTGAATGACTCTTTACTTCCGTTGACTTAAAATTAGAGCTTCCGTGTTTTGCCCATATAAATACCCCCTTTATGTCAGAAATGCAAATGATTCTCTTTAACCTAGTTTTTGCCGTTTTTTGTTAATTCCATATTTTCTGTCTGCCTCATTCTTTGTGTTCTTACTGTTCTTGCTGTTTTTCATGATTTCTGCTTGATCCTCACCATAAGTTGTTAGATCTTGCTTTCATTTCTTCATTTTTGCCTTTGATTATGTTTTCTGGGTTTGTTATTTTTCATCTTTCCATGAGTAGTGAGTAGATTCGCTAGGGCTTAGTGAGGAGATGAAGTAGATCTGAGTAAATTTTTGGGTTTGTGACATTTATGCTTGATCATGTTCATAGGTAGTGCTAGACTAAATGTCCTTAATGCTTGATTTGATTTGATCACTCAGATCTTGATGTGTACGCTATTTCTAATCGAGAGGTGTTCAATAATATGCTTGGCTTAGGTTCAATTTAGGATTGATTCATTCTGGCCCAAGAGATTAAATGTTTAGAGAATCAGTTGGTCGAGTAGGATAGGCTTGTTAATGCCAGTTTGAGCGTCTGATCACCAAAGAGATTTGGGTTGGGTCGCGCTTGAACTGAGATTTCATGACCACGAGAGTGGCTTGTTTAACTTAGTATCCTAATTCACTGCTTGCCTGCTTAGGTTGTTAGACAAAGTTACTACTTAGAATTCTGCTTAGTTCACTGACTTCACTCTCCTCACTAGCCCATCTTTATTTATACTCTCCAACTTGCCATTGTTTGTGCTGTTTCAGCTCTGTTTGATTTTACTTAGTCATTTTTATTCTTGTTTTCTCTGTTTGTTTAGTTTTGCATTCTAAGTTGATTGTGACAGAATCGCTTTCGTCTACCTGTTTTGACTGATTTGGCTTGAACTAGATAGTCATCCGCACCCATAGTGCTAACATTACACTTTGGTTCGACAACCTTATGTACTATAAGGATTTAATCAACCATACAAAATATCTTGTTACCACGGTTCTCTCGGGTATGATTCCATTAGCTAAATAAGGCTTGACTCGCTGGCCATTCACTGTGAATTGCCCTCCATTCTTGTTGGTTAGAGTGACTGCACCGTAAGGTAGAACCTCTTTCACTTGAAATGGACCTGACCATCTGGATTCAGCTTGACTGGAAACAGCTTAAGCCTTGAATTGTATAGAAGCACTTGATCACCAGCTGAGATCACCTTTTATGCTATTTTCTTGTCATGGAGAGCTTTGGTTCTTTCCTTGTAAATCTTTGAGCTCTCATAAGCATCAAGCCTGATTTCTTCCAGCTTATGTAAGTCAATAAGCCTTCTTTCTTGGGCTGTCTTCAGGTAAAAATTCAGGAAATTAGTTGCCGAGATAGTCTTGTACTCCACTTGAACTGGAAGGTGACATGCTTTGTCATACAGCAGCTGGAATGGTGTTCTCCTAATTGGGGTTTTATGAGTTGTTCGATATGCCCACAAATCATCACAAAGTCTTGCAGCCCAATTGCATTTTGATGCACTTACAATTCGAGAAAGGATCCCTTTAATTTACTTGTTTGACACCTCCACTTGGCCACGGGTCTGAGGGTGATAAGGTGTAGCTACCTTGTGTGTGACCCCATATTTCTTTAGCAAGCACTCAAAGGCTTTGTTGATGAAGTGTGATCCACCATCACTGATTACTACTCTAGGGACTCCAAACCTCGGAAATATGATGGTTTTGAACAGCTTGATCACTGCCTTGGCATCGTTGGTTGGACAAGCCACTACTTCAACCCATTTGGATACATAGTTAACAGCCACTAGTATATAGGTGTTTCCAGCAGAGGGTGGGTTGAATGGACCCATGAAGTCTATTCCCCAGCAGTCGAATATCTCAATGTGTGGAATCGGGTTTTGAGGCATCTCATTGCGTTTGCCAATATTTCTTGCTCGCTGGCATGGATCACATCTAGATATGTAGGCTTGAGCATCCTTGAACATTGTTGGCCACCACAACCCAGCTTGTAAAATTTTCTGAACTGTCTTGAACATAGCGAAGTGACCACCATATGCTGAACCATGGAAATGTTCCAGTACTCCCTGAACTTCTTCCTCAGCTAAACACCTTCTGAACAACCCATCAGAACCTCTCTTGTACAAATAAGGCTCATCCCAAAAGTAGCTATTAACATCCTTGAAAAACTTCTTCTTTTGGTATTTTTCCATGTGCCTTGGTATTTCCTTGACTACTAGATAGTTCACCAAGTGTACGTACCAGGGTAGATTAGCTCCAGCAAGCTTACTTCCAAAATGATTCTGGCTTATAACAGACTGTATACTAAACTCACTGCTCTGGTTCGCAGGGTTGACTGGCGAGTTGGGCATCACAGATTGAGTTCTGGCTGCAGAGCTACTCAACTCGTCACAGCTTGTAGCTAGTATTGACTCGTAGCGGTTGTCTCTGCTTGTCCTTACTGCCAAGAGCTGTTCTTTTGGGATTGAGTCATCTATAGGTATTGGGTCATCAATCATCATTCTGGACAAGTGATCAGCGACTCCATTCTCAACCCCAAGTTTGTAAACAACCTCAATATCAAATTCTTGCAGCAGCAAAATCCATCTTAAGAGTCGGTTTGGCGTCCTTCTTTTTCATAAGATATTTCAAGGCAGTATGATCTGTATGGATAATCACCTTCGAACCCACCAAGTATGACCTGAATTTCTCCATTGCAAAAACCACAGCTAGAAGCTCCTTCTCTGTTGTGGCGTACTTGGTTTGGGCATCATCAAGTGTGCGGCTTGCATAATAGATCACATTTAGCTTCTTGTCCTTACGCTTTCCAGTACTGCTCCAACAGCATAATCACTAGCATCACATATAATTTCGAATGGTAAGCTCCAATTTGGGGCTTGGACAATAGGTGTTGAAATCAACGCTTCCTTGATCTTCTGAAACACGTCTTGGCACTCACCATCAAACAGGAATTCTGCTTCCTTGCATAGCAGGCGAGAGAGTGGCATGGCTATCTTAGAAAATTCCTTAATGAACATCCTATAGAACCCAGCGTGACCCAAAAAACCTCTCACGTCCTTCACTATTTTTGGTGGCTGAAGCTGAACCATTACATCAATCTTGCCCTTATCAACTTCAATACGCCTTGCTGAGACTTTGTGACCCAAGACTATCCCCTCTGTAACCATAAAATGGCATTTCTCCCAATTCAGCACCAGATTTGTTTCCATACACATGCTAAGTACCCTGCACAAGTTTGACAAACAAGAGGAATAGGAAGAGCCATGGACTGAAAAATTATCCATGAACACTTCAACCAATTCCTCAATTAGATCCGAAAATATAGATGTCATGTAGCATTGGAAGGTAGCAAGAGCATTGCATAAACCAAAAGGCATGCGTCTATAAGCGAATGTGCCATAGGGACAAGTAAAGGTTGTCTTTTCCTGATCATCCGGGTGTATAGAGATTTGAAAAATCCACTAAACCCATTAAGAAAACAGTAATACTTCTTATTGGCTAACCTCTCTAACATCTGATCAATGAAAGGCAAAGGAAAATGATCTTTTCTAGTAGAAAAATTCAGCTTCCTATAGTCAATGCACATCCTATGCCCCGTTACAGTTCTAGTGGGAATTAGTTCATTCTTATCATTCCTAACCACACTTATACCCCCTTCTTAGGGACACAGTGAACAGGTGATACCCACTTACTATTAGAGATAGGATAAATAACATCAGCATCTAACAGCTTAAGTATCTCCTTTTTCACTACTTCTTTCAAGTTAGGATTCAACCTCCTTTGGGGCTCTATACTAGAGTGTGACTCATTTTCTAGATGAATTCTATAAGTACAAAAACTAGGTGAAATCCCCCTAATATCAGCGAGTGTATAGCCTACGGTTTTCCTAAAACTCTTAAGATCAGCAATCAACATGTCAAGCTGTTCATCACTCAATTCATCACTCACAATTACAGGGTATGTCGAGTTAGGACCCAAGAAAACATAACTTAGCTCAGCAGGAAGTGGTTTCATCTCCACCTTAGGCGCTTTTAGCTCAGACCAGTCATCATTCATGGCTGGAGGCTCTGATTCGTCACTCTGCACGGCGAGTAGATGCTGCAAGCTGGGCTGAATGAGTGCCAATTCACGACATTCTGAGCTTGTAACCTTATTCTCTGATATTTTGAGCTCTGGGCTTGTTTCTGTTAGCTCTTCTATCACAACTGAGCTCTCAACTGGTTTGTGAGCGTCCAAAAGTCTACTATAAAATTCAGCTTCAACTCTCAAATACCCATTACTAATTAGCTTTGTCAAGGCTACCTGCAATTGATCTTTAGCTGCCAATTCCTGTAACAACTCATCTGCTAGCTCGTCCATCCGCTCAACCCAGAACGCTTTGACCTCAATGGATGGCTTCTTCATTACATCCTGGATGCTAAATTTCTTTTTTTAGGTCTTATCCCAAATTCAGCTCAATCTCTCCTTTTGGGACATTAATCACTGCACCAGCTGTAGCTAAGAATGGTTTCCCAAAGAGCAAAGGGTTTCTTGGTTCCTCATCCATCTCCAAGACAACGAAATCAGTTGGTATATCTACATCCCCAACCTTGACTAGTAAATCCTCTAATACTCCATGAGGGACTCGAACTGACCTATCTGCCAAAATCAGTGTGATCCTGCAAGGCTTAAAGTAATTGAATCCCAGTTTCTTGGCTACGAATAGTGGCATGAGGCTTATTGAAGCTCCAAGATTGCAAAGGCACTTGCTAAACGACAGGGGACCAAGGGCGCAAGGAATTGTAAATGTACCAGGGTCACTCTTCTTTCTTAGTATCACTTTGCTCTAGGTGATGGCGCTAACCTCATGAATCAAAACTACTGTTCCCTGAACTTCAGTTGTCTTCTGTTTGACTATATCCTTCAAGAATTTTTGATAGTGAGGCATCATCATGAAAGCATCAAGTATGGGCATTTTAAGTTTAGTCTCTTGGAGTTGTTTGTCGAGTAGGGCTTTGTATTTCGCAGTGACATCCTTCTTTAATGGCTCAGGGAATGGGAGTTTGGGTTTAGGTGGTGGCAGGACAAAGGTCTTGGGTATTTTGGTAGTAGGGGTGATGAGCTCAGAGGTGGTCTGTTGCTCAGATGGAGTTTTCATAGTGGAAGTTTTGACTCGTTGCTCTGCTTGGCGAGTTTGACCGACGAGCTAAGGTGTAGGAGCTGAAATTTCATCATTTTCTCTGCTTAAGCTATTCCCCCCTTCTTGAATAATATTATCCTCAGAATCAGAGTCATTCTTAGTTCTAACAATTAGCTTAATGTCACTCCTTAACGTAATGGCTTATCGTGGTTTGTTGAGGAAATTGCCAATTTGAGGTTGGCACGTAGCTGCATTCGCTGTTTGTTGCTGTTCAACAAGGGTGAGTCTAGCATCTAAGGCGTCAAACTGCCTTGTTAATTGTTATGTGATTCATCTATGCATGTGTGGACCTCTACGAATTTGTGAGTGAGCTCAGCAACTGTGGTTTTCTGTCCATGGAGGATCTCCTCAAGTATTTTATAGATATCCTGGGGTTGAGAGGTTTCATGGTGGTCTTGGCAGTTCTGTCTTGGAACCTGTTTCTGAATGAAGGACACCTCCTCAACAAGATTACCAATTTGAGGTTGGCACGTAGCCGCATCTGCTGCTTGTTGCTGTTCAACAAGGGTGAGTCTAGCATCCAAGGCGTCAAATTGCCTTGTTAAATTGTTATGTGATTCATATATGCGTGTGTGGACCTCTATGAATTTGTGAGTGAGCTCAGCAACTGTGGTTTTCTATCCATGGAAGATCTCCTCAAGTATTTTATAGATATCTTGGGGTTGAGAGGTTTCATGGTGGTCTTGGCAGTTCTGTCCTAGAACCTGTTTCTGAATGTAGGACACCTCCTCAACGAGATCATCTACTGCATCGTGAAACTTCTCTCCTTCTGAGACTGAATGAACCTGCTTGAATTGTAGGGAGAGCAGTTTGTCTAACTTATCGTTCAGGGTCTCCAAAACCTTCCAGCTTGGTAACTCTGAGTCTCTTTCTTGTACAGAAAGGCCATCAAAATTTTCGCCATACCGTTCAGCTACCTAGGCAAGATTTTTAATAATTGCACAACCAGCATTGACATCGTGGTTCAAGAAATTACCATGGCTCGTGGTGTCCAAGAGTATGCGGAATTTAGGGAGAAGGCCACGGTGGAATGTACTCAGCAAGGACTAATGAGTATAACCATGATGAGGGCATTGGCTTTGATACCGTTTGAAGCACTCCCAAGCAGTAGAGATTGATTCGGAGGGTTGTTAAACGAAACCAGAGATGGTAGTCCTGAGCTTGGCAGTACGCGAGTGGGTGAAGAACTTGCCTAAAAATGCTGCTTTACATCCATCCCAAGTTGTGATAGTACCATGAGGTAGATTCTTTTCCCATTTTCTAGCTTTATCTATGAGGGAGAATGGGAATAATCTCAGCTTGAAGGCATCTTCGCTCAGACTTTGCAGACTTGATAACCCACAGAGCCTTTCAAATTCGTCTAAATGATCTAGGGGATCCTCATCTTTGTAGCCACTAAATTAGTGCTTCTGAATCATTGAGAGCACTACGCTCTTTATCTCAAATGTGTTAGTGGAAGCATCAGGTAGAGCTATGCCATAGCGCTGAGTGTGAAGTTGTGGCATATCTCCTGCTCCAATGATTTGTGGGCTACGAACAGGGGAGGTGGGTGGGGAAGATAGTGTGTCTTGTTGTTCTTCTTGTTTGGTGTCTTCCATACTACCTCAGCCAGTTAAGTAGCAAAGTGTCTATGGTAGTAGAAACTCAGAGAGACAGACCACTGAATGCAGGGGTACCCAGTGAGTTGGACCTGCAAGGCTACCTGAAACACACCAAAGACTGAAAAAGCAATTCGAGACACTAGTTAAGACACAAAAACAATAAAAACTTGATCCTAGATAGCTTAGGATCCAAAATGCAGCAAGCTAAACACTTATTTGGCAACAGCGCCAATTTGATAACATGATTTTGGTCTCTTGTAGTTATCAAATCCTTATAGTATATAAGGTGTCAAACCAAAGTGTGTTGCTACACTAGGGATATAATAAGCTTTTCTAGTTCAAGCACCCTAAGGGTCAAGATGGGCTAAATTGCAAATCAGGAAATTAAATTGGAACTGGCTAACACAAAATGAAACTATGAGCATAAAACAAGCAAGAATAAAAGCAGGAAAAACAGATGCAGCCAAGATAAAACAACAAACTGAGAAATTAAAACAGAATGAAACGGGGTTTGTAAGGAGCAGGGGCGCTCAATCCAGGTTCAGTTGGGGTGATCATTCATTCAACAACCTATTTAGGATGACCTCTAAGCAAGATTTATAAGGAATTAGAACCACTCTCATGATTTCTAACTCTCTCTTCATAAACCGCAACCTAATCCACTCTCATGGTGGTTTACAGCAAGAAAGGCACGAAGAACCAATCTCAACAAGTCTAACCTATTCTCTAAATAGCTAATCCCTTAGGCAAGAGAAACAGATCCCAACCCTAGGCTCTAACAGGCATTACCACAAACACTTCTCAGGCTTATAATGCAAACATCATATTTCAAGTGACTAGAATGAAATAAGCTTTAAGCACTACCAAAATTGGAGAGATCTAGCATGGAAAACCTTGAATGAACGATTAGTACCTAGATTATCAAGGATCTAGCCCCTTTTCCTTACAACCCCTCATGAATCTACTCACTAATCATGAACACAAGCATAAACTTAAAAATACTAAAAGCATAATGGAAAACTATAAACGAAAACTAAAATGAAAGTCAATTAACCAAACTTAAGATTCAACAAGAAACAAAGGTTTTCATCAAAGATGTAAGAACAATCTCAAGGGGACTGAAAAACTCGTTTCAGATATATCCAAAAATTGTAAAAACTAGACTCCAGCATTTTTCACTTAAAGGGGTATTTATAGGGCCGAAAACATAAAAGCCCTAATCCGAGTCAGTAAAAAGTAAAGTCGGTCAAAATAGATGAAGTCGGTTTATGCTGCTTCAGGGTTACCAAGCGAGTTGGAGGGTCAAGTCTCAGCATTCAGCTTTAGCCACTTCAAAAAATCTCAACTTTAGGGTTACCAGGCGAGTTGGACTGGCAAGTGCTCCAAAATTGGTATTTCTGGCTTGGTCATTATGCTCTACTCGCTGGGTACTGACCGAGTCTGGGTATTGAGTGCTTCATGATTTTTCAATTTTGGCCTAGTTTCTCTGCTACACTCGCAGGGTACTGATTGAATGAGCAGATTTGGCTTGTGCAATCATCAATTTTCAAGGTCTTCAGTTCAGGCACTCTGTCTTAGGCTTATCCTTGCAGTCCTTATACCAATTTTGCTCAATAATGCTCCAAAGTAACTGAGACTCTCCAAATGCAATGTGCATGCCAAAATGATCCTAATAGGACTCTAAAATGCATAATATGCAATGAGAATGAATGAAAACATATGTAAATCATGCAGCTAAAATGGGGTAAAATGCATGTATATGAGGAAGTGGTGGACAACCCTTGAGTGGAGAATGGAGTGGCATATCACCTAACACGAATGATGATAGAAGACTCTATCCCTATTGATGATTCAATGCTAGAGGAGTAGCTCATGACTCTTAGAGCAGTAAGCTTGTTGGAGCCACTCTGCCTTGGTATGCAGATTTAGTCAACTATATTGTCGTTGCTGAAGTAGCTAAGAGTCTGGACTCCTATGAGAGGAAGAAATTTTTAGAGATGTGAATCAGTACTTCTGGGATGAGCCCTATCTATACAAGAAGGGATCTGATGGTCTGTTCAGAAGGTGCATTGTAGAGGAAGAAGTTCAGAGCGTTTTAGAGCAATGTCATGGTTCAGCGTATGATGGACACTTTGCTACTTTCAAAACAGTTCAGAAGGTTCTACAAGCAGGGTGGTGGTGGCTACTATGTTCAAGGATACTCAGGCTTTCATCTTTAAATGTGATCCATGTCAAATAATGGGAAACATCAGCAAAAGGAATAAAATGCCACATTACCCAATTCTGGAAGTTAAAGTATTTGACTGCAGGGGAATTGACTTCATGGGGCCATTCAATCCACCATCACATGGGAATAACTCTATTTTGGTAGCAATGGACTATGTCTCCAATTGGGTTGAAGCCATAGCTTGTCCTGCTAATGATGCTAAGGTTGTGAAAAAAATGTTTAAGAGCATCATTTTCCCCAGATTTGGAGTGCCTAGAGTGGTGATAAGTGATGGAGGTTCCCACTTCATGAACAAGCTGTTTGAGAATCTGCTAAAGAAACATGGAGTTAAGCATAAGGTAGCTACATCTTATCATCCACAGACTATTGGCCAAGTAGAAGTCTCAAACAAGCAGATCAAAAACATCTTAGTTAGAGTTGTGGGAGTTTCAAAGCAAGATTGGGTAGTCAAGTTGGATGACACATTGTGGGCTTACGAAACGCCAATTGCAATGACTCAATTTCAGTTGCTATATGGGAAATCATGCCATTTGCCGGATGAGATAGAATACAAGGGGCTGTGGGCAACAAAATTTCTGAATTTTGATCTTAAGACTTCTCAGGAGAAAAGGCTTATGGACTTGCATGAATTAGAAGAAAACAAACTTGAAGCTTATGAGAGCTCAAAAATTTACAAGGAAAAAAATAAAGCATTTCATGATAAGAAAATTCCACCTAAGTGGATCACAGCTGGTGATTAAGTGCTTTTGTTCAACTCAAGGCTTAAGCAGTTTCCTGGCAAGTTGAAATCAAGATGGTATGGGTTATTTAAAGTACAAGAGGTCTTACCATAAGGAGCAATAACTCTGATAAACAAGAATAGTGAAGTGTTCACAGTTAATGGTCAAAGGGTTAAGCCTTACCTGGCAAATGAGACCATCCCCGAGGGAACTTCAATTCTTCTCGATGAGCCACCCTATCTCTGATGGGTGAGAGGAGTCAAGCTCATGACTTAAAATAAGCGCACTTAGGAGGCAATCCTAAGATATCTTTTGTAAATATTTTATATCTTTTATTTCTTTTATAACTTTTACTTTCTTTGTTTTGTTTATTGTTGTGTGTTTTCAAGCTTTGAGAGTGGAATGAGTCGATTTCAGTGGTTTTAGAGCAACTAGGAGAAATTAATCATCAACTTTGCCAAGAAAAGGAGGATTTACTTCAAAATCTGGTGGACAAAAATCTAACTCAGCCCCAGTAGGTGAATTGTCAACCCGAGTCAGACGAAGAAAAGTGATTTCATGGAATTGTCCACCAAAACCCTGGGCCCTTGTATCCTTAATATTACTCCTTATAGTCCATCATATATTGCACTTGCTCAGCATAAGTCATCACATGGGACTAAAACTATGTTGTGGGGTCTTCATGTTTCCTCTTTTGAGCCATACATGACTCATTTCCACCTAGCTTCACGTGACACCACTTTAGCTCCACCTTTAGTTTTGTTTTGCACTCATTTTTCTCTTTAAAACACAGACTCTCTCTTTCATCATTCTCAGCAACGAGAAAACCATCTCCTTCATTGCAGTTTCTGTTCAATCGCTCTTGCTTGGTACACAATCTTTCTCTTTTACAGAAATAATCAATAACTCGACCATAATTGCTGAGCGCATCCCCGAGCTGACTCCTTGACTCCGTGAATCTTCTATTTTGAACCCTCCCAAGCCGAGTTGAACAGCCCATCCGCCGTAGTGAAGCGATCCGAGTTGTTCTTGGGCGAAGAATCTTGCGACTCAGGTACTATAGCCGAGTTGACCACCTAAGTTGAGTTGCTGTATGCTTAAATCCAGGTTACTAAATTTTTAACTCGGCCAAGGAGTAGATCCACCGTGTTGACCTACTAAGCTGTGTTACTTTAAGTTTGAAGAGTTTTTGAAGCGACTCAGCCAAAAAGGGAGCAACCGCAACTGAGCTGAGTCTAGATCCGCCTTGTTTCTCTCTAATTCCGCCATATCCATGAAGGGGAAGCATGAGCTGGGTTTTCTTGTTCACTGTTTACTGACTTAGGTCACAGAACCGAGCTGAGTTATTGTTGGGCTAAAATCTGAAGTTTTTGAAGCCAATTCAAACGAAAAAGAGTAAATTCAACATGTTGACTCGCTAAGATCTCACTATTACTTTCCCTTAAAAAGCTACGGTCAACTCGGGTAGAATAACCAAGTGGTGAGCCGAGCTGATTCCATTTGACTGTATTTGAAGCCAAGCCAACTCACACACCAAGCATATGAGGCCGAGTTGATTTCTCGGACAAAATTGTGACCAACTCGGCCATTTTAATTGAGTCAACAAGTGGAGTGGTTTGTGTTGTGAAGTCGTGAGCAACTCGGGTCAAAAGTGGGGAAAGAGGGCCGAGTTGACTAGTTTTCTTGTGTTGAAGAAATTAGCTCAGTGATTTTTGTTGAGCTATGAGGTTGAGCTGAATAACCAAGGGAAGTATGTTAAGACCTGGAGCTGGAGCTGGTTCATCAAGAAGGGTAACTAGAGGTTCAAGGTGTCAAGAACCTCTAATAGACTGTTTTGATGATGGGAATGTTGCGAAGTATATGGCAGATCACCTCTTTCATTCTGGGGTGACGGAGGGATCGTACCGTTCGAGCCTTTTTTCATGCTTTTCCCGGGGGTCTGGAGAAAGCTGCAATTAATAAGATTTTCCTAATCCTCTCTTCCTGAAAGGAAGAACGTGAAATTCTTTCTAACCATGAGGAGCCATCCCTCCAGACGAACCCGAAAAGATTATTTTCTTGCCTCTGTTCATTAAAGTTTATATTTAAAGGATCCATATCGGGGTTACCGAGATAGCAGGTATTAGCTGTTAGCCGTCGGACTAGGTCTACGTTGCCGCGATATTTTTCTATGGAAGAATAGGAAAAAAGGTCAAATTAACCCCGAAAAAAGTGATCCAAAAATGGATTTGACCTAAAGTTTCAGGGTATGTTAAGAAGAGAAGAGATCATGAGAGGGAAAAGAGTTGATGAAGCTCCTAATTTTGATGTGGTACTAGGGCTTAATGATACTGACAATGATGGCGACGACGAGTCAATGGGAGAGTCTGGTGATGAAGCAGAGGTTACTTTAACTTACAGTCAGGCGCTCAAGATTTTCCTTAAGATGAGAATATGGGGAACTCAGTATATGCATCATGAAACTATGGTGAAACTAGCAGTCACTAGAGATATAGATTATTTGCTTGACAAATGTGGATTGACATACTTTGCCTCTTATAGCCAACCATCTTACAAGGAGAAAACATGTGAGTTCCTTGCTTCATTCAAAATATACCTGTATGGGGAGGACATGGAATCATTAAAGGAAGACGGTGGTTTCGGTTATCTCATTTTTAAAGCCTGTAATGAAAATGGTAAACTAGAGGATTATGGTTTCTCAGTAAAGCAATTCAAGTCATTATTTGAACTCCCAACTGGAGCATATTGCAACTATGACTATGAAGCTGAAGAACTGCAAAGTCTATAGCAAGTGATAGCTGGTCCACTTGACTATCAACCATCAAGGAGTAAAAGTAACACAATTAAGAACCCATCAATCCACTACTTCCACAGAGTACTTGCTAATACATGTTTTCCCAGAAGTTCAACAACAAATGTGAGGTAGCCGGAGTTATAAATGATCAATGAGGGACTAAAGGAGCTCTTAAACAGAGAGAATTGGAGATATGGAAGAGAATTCAAAGGGGATATTCCAGGGGATAAGTTCACTGCAATATTGCTTGACCAACAATTGACCTACAGGCACTGGGCCGCAAAGCTTAAGGATAAGAAAAAGGGAGTGATATGCGTTGGTGGAATTGTGACAGCAATCATGAAAGCTTGTGGAGCAAATCTGACATCTAATATTTTTCCTCCTAATTGGATCGGAATTCTATATCTGAAGAGGACATGATATTTGGAAAGAACACCAAGCAATGGACTATCGCTCTACAAGCTCATTCACCCAGAAGCTGGAGATGAAGAAATGATGCAACTTCCTCAACTAGAGCTCACGACAATAGAGCTGGGGTATGACATTGACTTCAGACCTCCAAAAGAGGCTCTTTGCAGGGTAGAAACTCAGGAAAATGTTCAGGAACAACCAAGGGATGCAGATGAAATTTCTCAGCATGAACCAGATTGTTACTACTTAGATGATCATATCGACCCAAAATGGACCAAAGGAGTAAAGGAAGCTCATAAGAAGAATGTTCTCCTTCAGAAATGGAACAAGTGGCAGGATGGTGTGATAGAAACACCGGTGAAATCAAAACATGAGATGAGGGATCAGATAAAAGCACTTCAGAGAGCTCTCAAGTTCAATTCTCGTCCCAAGGAAAAGACTCCTCAACCACAACCACCGACTTTGAGAAGAACCAAGTATGTTTCTCAACAACCTTGCAGACGCTCTACCTCTATCCCTGCTCAGAATTCATCGTATATGCCAAGGACAGCACCAGTGTATCGCGAGGTTGAAGCTACACCACAAGTTTCAATTAATTTTGACACCTAACTCGGGTTAGCAACTCGAGCTGGGTGGCGGGTTCTATAATGAGAAGCTAAACAGAGCCACAAACCACAAACGATCCCATTTCATGAACTGCAACTTAGAGAAGGTGGAGGCAAGTCCTCTAGAGCTACATCACACTTCAAAATTCCTCCAGACTACAATCAAAACACACTATGCTGCCTTAGAACATACAGCTCCACTAGACTATGATCCAGCACCTCAGCCTCTACCACCATACATGGACAATGCTTATCCAACATGGACCTTGTACTTCTAGTGAGGTACCAACTTTAAAATCCCACTGTATATATCATTGCATTTTTAATCGTTTTTGCTTGTTGTTGGTATAGAATTCTTCTTCAGACTTTTATCCACACAAGGGACTGTGTGATTTAAGTTTGGGGGAGGGTTGTCGAGGACATTTGACCATGTTTTCTCTGTTCTTATTTTCTATTCTCATTTAGATCATGCATTCATATAAGTTCTATAAAAATTCAAAAAGATTTTTCATTTTCAAAATATTTTGATCATGCATTCATGTAAGGCATAGAAAACCAAAAAAAAAATCGATATACTTTTTCACAAAACTCAAAAACAGAGTGTTTATATAGCTGCATTGCATTACATAGAGGATTGAGTATAGAATTGCATTGGGAATTATAAGGTATCCAGCCATTTAGACTGCTGATTCGACATGCTAAATTCACTACCCTCATTGGTAGTTGTTGGTTGCATTCATTCTTGCTCTAAAAGTGAAAGCTGAATCATACTAGGAATTTTTCAAATGAATCTCATGCCTTGATTGAAACTGCTCTGATTTGATGCTTGTCCTTTCTAAGTGGTAGCCTTAATACTGATCAATATTATCATGTATTTGCATCAATTTAGAGTTTGTGGATATACAAGAATACTTGGATTATCTTTTTCCTTCATGATGCTACCTTGTTAGTAAGAGTAGAATCCCACCATGTTGCACATTGTCTTCTTTCGAACAATACTCTACTTGCGTGTGATTGTGAGGTCTGTTTTTCAGTCTAGCTTGGCGTAAAGTGTTAGATGAGAACCGACTAAACCATGGCTTTATGTAGTTTCTGGTCCATGATTTTTGGATCAGACTAGGATTAGGTGGGTGGTTTCTATTTCTGTTAGGTGTGAGAATGCTTGCGTTTAAGCAGGAAAATAATTGAAAATGAACAAATAGGAAGAGGAAATAGTCTAAGTGAAAGAGTCAAGGGAGAGAAAAGGCAGACATTATGAATTTATAAAGTTCTAGTAAAGGTTTTCAGGAAGCAATTGAGAAAAAGGTTCTAAGAGCTGAAAAAGGAAAGTAGACTAAAAGTCTAGAATGTCTTAAGGATTGAGAAAGAAATATAACCAGAATGTAAAATGTTTAACCCAAAATCGCTAGAAGTAGTTCAAAACCCCCTCTCCTTAGACTAGAAATGGAAAAGCTTGGGAAATTGACATTGAGTTATGTTGTGGCTTAAAAAAAGAAAAGCCTTATGTTTAAATGGGTAGAATTAGGGTCGATTTCTAGGGTTAGAACGGCTAGGTTGAGAAAGATTTTGGGTGTGTTGGGTAGATAGATTCATGATTTTGTATGCGCATGTTTGTTATCATCTTTAGCATTATGCTAAAGCTTAGTCCATTTCATGAGTGATCCTTTTGTGCATTGATTGACCAGTTACTTAAAGAGATCAATTTAATCTCTTATATATGACCCTTAGAAAAAAAAATCATTAGTGATGCTTATACATGATTCACGGTTCTGATCTTAAATGAATGTTAAAAGGATAGGCAGATTTGAATGCTTGAGTAAGTTTGAGTTGAGTTTAAACGGATTTGTGATTGTCATGGTTAAAACCTTCAAGGTTGTTTGAATTGCATCCTAGAACTGACAACTAGGACATTGATTTTAATATTTGAATCAGCATGTTTGGCTCTGAGTTCCCAGCGTTGCATCCTCTCCTCCTTAAATCTTTGCATTTGCTTGAGGGCAAGTAAGGACTAAGTTTGGGGGAGTTGATGTGTATACATTTTAGCATGTTTTAGAGCTCTCATATAGTTCATTTTGCATTCATATTCATAGCACTTTCATTATGTTAGAGTTATTTTTGGTTCATTTGCATTGCATACATTGTACATTTTAGAGTTTTTATCAGGAGTTTTGGGACACAATGGGGATGAGATCATTCAATAGGTGACCAAGGATTGATGATTCGCCCAGCTTGATGAGCCAGCTCGGCCACCATGACTGAGTCGGAAGCCAAATCGCATATGCTCAGCAAGATTCGACCAGAAGACACCATTCGGAGCTAAATAGGAAATGAGGACTAATGAGCTGGCAGCTGACTCACACATTTTAATTTCAACACGGGCCACGTGGTCGAGTCAGATGCGCTTATATGTTTTTGTTGATGTCCTTTGTTTGACTCTCTAGGGTTTTGTTAGTAAGGTTATAAATTCCCATTTATTGTAAATAGAGACCCCTATCCACGTTTTATGCCTCATTGGTGAAAGAACACAGAAATATTCTCACATTTTTAATTTCTATATCAAAACTTTTTCCTTATATGTTTTTAATGCAATTTATGTTTACAGTTTAATCTTATATGTCTTCTTCTTTGCTTTTTGATTATGTTGTCTGTTTTGTTTTCTGAGTTTTTGCATTTGTTCATGATTTCTGAGTATAAAGCTAGGGTTCTTGAGGATGGGTTAGATTAGTGAGCAATTCTTGGTCTCCTAGGTGTCTAAGCTTAGTTTTGAATATATCTCTTCTGTTTTAGTGAGCTTAATGCTAGTTTCTCTCTGGTCAATTGAGATTAGATCCTGGGAATTCCCACACCCAGAAGATGTTTGATGAAATTCTTGAACCAACTAATTTCAGAGATTTGCTTTTTTAGCATAAGGATTAGATGTCTAGAGAGTTTATTGACTTAAATAGACTGGATCTTAATGCTTTCCTGGTTATTTTTCGCCTATGAGAGTAGAGTCTAAAGATAGCTTAGTCTTAGTTCATTTATCATGAGAGTGTGGTTGCTTGTGAAGTCTATTGTCTATAAATTACCTATGTTTGAGTTTTGTTAGGCATCTGTGGTAGATCTAGGAAAACCACTGATCCATTATTCCCATCCTTGAGACCTCCTTACCATTCTGATTTCCAGTTACTCTTTGCTAGTTTTCCTTGCTTTAGTTTACTGTCTGTCTTATCTATTTCTCTGTATGATTTGCTCTGCTTTCCTGAGTATTTCACGATTATAGTTCTGTTTGGTTTATTGTTGTTTTGTTAGTTAATTGCTTGCTTACTTTCCCATTAGGTTGATAGTGGATTCATTACTTTGGCTTGAATTAGAATGGTTGGATCATATCTTTATCGCTAGTTACTTGCCCATTGGATTGACAACCTTTCGTTTAAAAAAGAAATGAGTTTTTTATTTGATGAAACCATATTTACGAAAGATGATTTATTACCTTCAACCATTTTTCTTTTAATTTTTGCTTTCTATGATCCAACGGGAGTTGTGATAAATTGAATCCACTTTCACTACTTAAATTGATTCAAAACAAAGACAGTTAAGGAGACTATTATTATGGAGAACGACCGTTTCACTATCAACAGTCGGAGTTTTCAAAAATTTGTTGTTGACATTGCTGGTTAACTTGGAATGTCTTTCATCAAAGAATGAGGCAGAGAGAAAATATGGAATTAACCAAAAATAGCAAAAACTAGGTTAAAGAGCATCTTGTGCGTTTCTGACATAATGGGGTATTTATAGGGCTTAAAACACGGAAGCCCTAATTTTAAGTCAACAAAAGCAAAGAGTCGGTCAAATAAAACGAAGTCGGTTTAAGTTGCTTCAGGGTGCATGGCGAGTTGGGGGTCGAGTTCTGGAGAATTCAGCTTCAGCAAATGCTCAATTTGGGCTGCACTCGTCACACTCTGGTGAGTTGGAATGGCTCAGCTTGAAAAACATGAATTCTGGCTAAGTCTGGAATTTCCAACTCGCCAGTGTCTGGTGGGAATGGGTGGCGAGTTGGACCTTGAAAACTTGAAGATTTGGCTAAGTCCTTAAGTTTGGACTCGCCTGTGCTTGGTGAATTGAGCCTGATGATTTCAGCCAAAAATACAATTTTTGGCTAAGTATGGGGTGTTGGACTCGCCAATGCCTAGCGAGTTGGTTGGGGCAGATTTGAGTACTTAACTTGTAAAATCTTCAGTCCTTCATATTTTGGCTCCAGCTCTTCAGTTCTAGGCCTGACTTGCAGTCTTAATGCTTGTTTGCTCCAAAATGCTCTGAATTGATCCAAAGTGCTCCAAATTGCTCCAAAGTTCCTGAAATGCTCCCAATGCTATGCAAATGCAAGAATGATCCTAATTGGGACTCTAAAATGCATAGTATGGAACGTGAATGAATACAAACATATGCAAATTATGAAGATAAAATGGGCAAAATACATGAATATCAGTTGTCAATTAGCAAATGTGTTTCCATTTGCTGAAGATTTGGTTTAAAATTGTTAGATTTGTTTTCGCATTTCCTATGCTCAATGTGGCAGTGTTATTCCTATTTTGTAAATTTATTATTTAAGTGTCGAAGAATTAAATGTATATATTTGATGTTGTAGATTTTTTTAGTTCTCGTAGATTTATTCTATGTTTTTAACCTAGAAATGTAAATGATAATTTCGCTCTTAAATTAATGAAATATTTATCCATTTTCTACATAAATTGTTCACGAAAAATTATTTCTCGTTTTTACTTTTTAAGATTTTAAATTTTCAAAACTTTAAAATTTGAATATAAAAAGAGAATGTGGCAATTTCCGGTGTTTGCAGTGTTCCGGCGGCAGTGAGCTTCATTATTCCGGCGAGGAGTTTGATAGAAGTACTTTTTTTCCGGCGTAATTGTGATCTTCGTGGCCGTGTTTGTTTCTTTCCTATCCTTGTTCTTCCTCTGTTTTCTCCATCGTTTTTACACGATTTCAGTTCTTCATGTCTCTCTTACCTCTCCCTAGTTTCCCTTGAGTCTTGTTTCTCTGTCTGATAGAGATCGGTGTCTGAGGTGGTTTACCATGGAGATGGTTATGGTGCTATAATTTGGTTGTTGGATTCGATTCATATGGTTCTTTTGATTCCTTCTTCCTCAAGTTACCTTTCTTACTGGTGCTTGGGATGTGTTATCACGTTTTGGGGTTTGAGGGTGTTCTCTGATTATTCTCCTTCTGCAATTTTCTTGGCCGTGACAATGGTCCATGGAAATAGATTATGGTCCTTGATTTGTTCTTCCTTGGAGACGTTTCTTGGTGATGATTTTTCGTCAATGGAATCAATTGTGTTGGTTTCTAAGTTTCTACGGTCTTGGATTACTACTTGTTCTTCTTTGCAAGCTCTAGTGTTAGCTAATGTCTCATGGTGTTTCGTTAGTGTATGTATGTTTAGGGGTTTATTGGCTTACTCTTTATGCCCATATTCAACTTTTAATTCGCAAAACACTGTACTCGAGGTGATCCTCTTTGATTTCTTCAGTGGTAATGCCTGTGTTTTTTGCTTCCTTCATATTTTTGATTGTCTCTGGCGTCAACTTATTTTTCTGGCGTGTTCTTTGATTGTGAATTCAAAATCATCAACGGTCGATTAAATTTGGTCTTTGTTGTTCCGATACTTAAGGGTTTCAATGACCTCTCTGTTAGCTTGGTCTTTGTTATTTTTCTCCCTATTATTTAGCAATTCGAATTTAAAATTTGCCTTTGTTCTCTAATTCTCTTTCACAATAATGTCGTGGTTAATATCATGATAATTAATTTCTAGTTCTCTAAGGGTTTTGGTGTTCACCTATATATATTCTCGTTATCAAATACAGAAGGTTTTACCCTTCGATATTTGTTTTCAATCCTCTCCTCTTCTCTCTTTGGCTCTTCACTTTTTACTTTAATCATGTCAGCTGAGGGTTCAACATCATTATCTCCTATCCGTGTTCCTTTCTTTGAAAACACTGAGCTAATTAAGAGTTATGAAAAAACTCTCTTGGGTCGTTGCTTTAACCCTTCTGTTCAGGAGGTCAGTGCTCTTCTCATTCGGTTTCCAAAGATTTGGAGAATAGGGTTCGTGGTTTAGACCTTGGCTTCGGTAAGTTCCAATTCGATTTTGATAATGAAGAGGATTTGAAGAAGTGCTACAGCTCCGTCCATTCCACTTCGACCATTCGATGGTCACTTTGATATGGATTGTGATGAGAATGATAATGGTCTACAGGAGGATTTGGAGGGAGTAGTTGGCGACGATGACTCTCTTGGCACTGAATGGAAGTCTGATAACGATGTAAGTCACGAGAAACTTGATGATATTGATTCAAATGTTGAGGTTGGTGTGTCAGCTATGGTCTCGGATGAGGAGCAGGTTCCAGCCTCTTCTTCTTTTGCCTTGGACAAGAAAGTATCCAAGTCCTCAATGACACTTCGTGGTGCTGCTTCTAGGAAGAGGGTGGTGGGTTTGGTTTTGTCTCCAAAGCGTAAGGGTGGCAGGGGGAAATCTAAGACTTCGATTGTGTCCGATGGTAGCGAGGGTGTGCTTCCGTCGGAGTAATCTTGCTTGGTTTCTCTATGAATAAGTTCCTTTGCTGGAATTGTTAGGGCATTTGTGGCTCTTCGTCTCTTAGTTATCATCGTGATCTTGTTTTCAGGAATAAGCCAGATTTCATTTTCTTGAGTGAGACTAGATAATGTAATAGGTATTTGGAATTTTTAGTTTCAAGTTTAGGTTATGATAATTATTTTTCTATTGAGCCCGTTGGCTCTAGTGGTGGTTTAGCTTTAATTTTTTGTAATATTTTGAAAGTTTCTTTGAATTTCAAGAATAAAAACATGATCGATATTTTTTATTCCATTGGCAATGTGCCTTGTTATGCTACCTTTTTAGATGGCGAACTGGTTCAACATTTACGTGGAGATGTGTGGGAACGTCTAATTCATTTTAGTCACTCTCATAATTGCCCTTGGTTAATTGTAGGGGATTTCAATGAGCTGTACGGAAACCATGAAAAATCTGGTGGTCGTCCTCGTCCTTTGATCTCTTTTGTTTCGTTCAATGATATGTTTCATTATTGCGGTTTCTCTGAATTTCCTTGCTTAGGCAACTCATGGTCTTAGAGAGGTATGCGACAATCGGGATTAATTCGATGTAAGCTAGACAAAGCTTATAGAAACTCCGATTGGTTTAATATGTTTCCAAATGTTGTTACCCGTTACTTAGAGATGATTGGTTCAGATCATAGACCAATTTTTATCTCGTCTCAAGGATATGTTGTTAAAGGGAGGTCGGGTTTTACTTTTGACAAGAGGTGGTTAGGTAAATCGGGTCTCTCTTTAATTATTTCTCGTGGATGGTCACGTTACTCTGGTCTCCGTCGTTGCTCCTTTTCGGCAAAAATTGCGTCGAGAATTATCTCGATGGCGAGCGTCTAATATTCCTTCAGGGAGAGCTCAAATTAAACTTTGTAAAGATGAGCTAAAACACATTCTTAATGATGATTCTAGTTCTCTTTCTGCGGTTCGCCAGGCTTCTAGCTCCCTGCATTTAGCTTATTCGGAGGAGAAATTATTTTGGAAACAGAAGAGTCATAATCAGTGGCTAAAAAAGGGTGATAAGAATTCTAAATTTTTTCACGCTCTTACTAATCAATATTGGGTAAAGAATTGAATCTCGAGTTTACAAGTTTCTTCCGGTGATTAGGTTTTTAGAGAACAGGATATTGCTCATAAGGCTATTTCTTATTTTTGTGATATTTTTTCTTCATGTGGCCCTATAGACTTTGGTTCAGATTTGGATTGCATTCACTCCAAGGTTCTTCCAGAATGGAATAATATGCTGATGTCCCCTGTTTCTAAGGAGAAAGTCCGTAGAGCTCTGTTTTTGATGGATCTTGGGAAAGCCCCTAAACCTTATGGCATGTCCGCTTTGTTTTTTCAACAAGCATGGCCAACTATCAAATCTGACTTGGTTCTTCTTATTAATTTTTTTCTAAATACCGGTGATTTTGATCCTAATTTAAATGTTACAAATATTTGTTTGGTGCCTAAGGTAGCTAAACCGTCTACTATGTCTCAATTTCGTCTGATTAGCTTGTTTAATGTGGGTTATAAGATCATATCTAAGGTGTTTTGTCTTCAGCTTAAAAGATTTTTTCCTTCACTGATCTCGGAAATGCAGTCGGCTTTTGTCTCAGGTCGCTTAATCTCGGATAATATCATGATTGCTCAGTAAATGTTTCACGCTCTTCGTACAAACAAAGCTGTCCGAGGCAAGTTTATGGCTATCAAGACACATATATGTAAGGCTTATGATAGGGTTGAATGGGATTTTTTGGAAGCTCTGCTTCTTCGTCTAGGATTTCATGCTCGGTGGGTGTCATGTGTCATGTTTTGTATTAAGTCGGTTCGGTATTCGGTTCTTATTAATGGAGCTCCTCATGGTAGGATTGTTCCGGAGAGGGTTTTAAGACAGGGCGATCCTCTCTCACCGTATTTATTCATTATTTGTACAGAGGTTTTGATTGCAAAATTACTAAATGCTGAGTCTCAACATCGGATTTCAGGGCTTACTATTGCTAGAAATAGTCCTTCGATTTCTCATCTTCTATTCGCGGATGATAGTCTTTTCTTTTGTAAAGCATCAGTAGCTGAAGCTCAGGTTATTTTGGAAATTCTAAAGGATTATGAACGTCTTTCTGGTCAACAGATTAATTTTAGCAAGTCTTATGTTTTGTTTGGTCACAGTGTTGATCCTTTGTCGAGATCTTTGGTCCAAGACACTCTAGGTATTCATTTGGTGGGAGGCATGGGTACTTACTTGGGTATCCCAGAGGGTTTGGAGGGCTCTAAAACGAAGGTTTTTGGTTATATTCATGAACGTATTAAGGATAGGATCCATTCTTGGTCTGCGAAATTCCTTTCAAAAGGTAGTAAAGAAGTCTTTATAAAATCAGTTCTTTCCGCTCTTCCGGCTTACGTTATGTCTTGTTTTCGTCTGCCAAAGAGTTTATGTCAGAGAATCACCTCTGCTATAACTAACTTCTGGTGAAGGAAATCTCCCTCTTCTGCTGGGATTCATTGGGTAAAATGGGAAAAGCTTTGTCGGGGTAAGAATGAAGGTGGTATGGGCTTCCGTCAATTGGAGGATTTTAACTCCGCCCTCTTAGCTAAACAGTTATGGCGTCTTATTGACTTCCCGGATTTGTTATTCTCTAGAGTGTTTAGAGGTCGCTATTTTTGGAATTCTAATCTGATGGTCCCTCGCAACTCATCTTCTCCCTCATATGGTTGGCGAAGTATTATCTCGACTCGTGCTTTGGTTTCTAAAGGTCTTATTATGCGTGTGGGTGATGGTTCTTCTATCTCAGTTTGGAGGGATCCCTAGATTCCGGACTTCTTTCCTCGTCCAGCCTCGGGCCCTGCTTCGGTTTTTTATCCAAATCTTACTGTCGACCATCGGATTGACCCTATCTCCAGGAAATGGTTAGTTCCTTTGGTTAGACAGTTCTTATCTCCTTTAAATGCTAGTTTGGTCCTTGGCATACCTCTAGCTCATTTTCCCCGATTAGATAGGATAGGTTGGCATTTTACTAAATTTGGTCGGTATACGGTAAAGTCGGGTTACTGGGCAATTCAAAATATGGCAAGCCATAGTTCTGTTTCTTTAGGGCCTAATATAAACTCTCTTCTGAATAATGTTTGGAAAATTCAATGCCCACCGAAGATTAGGCATTTTATGTGGCAAGTCCTCTCAGGACATGTTCTAGTTGGACCTATTCTAGCCAGGAGAGGAATCAATTGTGATGTTTCTTGTTCTCGTTGCGGTGATCCTACTGAGATAATTAATCATGTTCTTTTTCAATGTCCTCCGGTGGTACAAGCATGGGCTTGTTCTTCTATCCCTTCGGGTTTCCGGGACTTCTCTGGTTAGGCTATTCTTCCTAATATGGACTTTTTGTTCTGGAAAATTCCTCGAAATTTAAACTTTTCATCTTTTCCTTGGATTTTATGGTACATCTGGAAGGCACGAAATGACAAGCTGTTCTCAAATATCGACAGTGATCCTAGAGACTTAGTTCGTCATGCTGAGGAGGAAGCGACTGCATGGTTTACCATGCAACATAGCTCGTCCTCTGGGGTCTCAATGGCTCAGCAGGGTTCTTCTCAATTTGGGATTCAAGCGGTTCTACAGAGGCCTTTAATTCGACATCCAGGCTTTACAGGTCACCGATGTTTTGTTGATGCTTTTTGGAAGGATAATGAGCTTCACTCGGTGTTTGGGTGGTTTTGCTTCTTGGACAATCATAGCAATGCTAATTTTGGCGCTCGTGGTGTCTATCGTTGCCTTTCCTCCCTCCTTGCAGAGTTCGAAGCGCTACTCTGGGCCATGACATATGTCCTTGCTCTAGGCCTTTCCGACGTCGACATTGCGGTGGATTGCTCTCATGTGCTTCAGATGGTGGAGGACCCGGGAGGCTGGCTAGCATTCTCATTTCTTCTTGACTACTTCCTCCGGCTTTACAGCTCCTTTACTTCTTTTTCTTTGTCTCTTATTCCTCGTGTTTTGAACCACAAAATTGATTTCCTTACCTGTGGTGTTAGGAGACTTGCTAGAAATCAGACTTTTGTGGATTATGTACCCCAACATTGGCTCCCTCTTTTAATAAATTAAGTCAAGTTGAAAAAAAAAAAAATTCATCAATGGTTCCAATTTTTTAGTTTATGGTAGTTGGAGATTTGAAAAGAATTGGTGGTCTTTTAACCAAATAATTACACAATTGTATTGTCTAATTAGCTAAAACACAAAACATAACACTATCTCTATAAATTACCACCCATCAAATCGGGTAGTCCCTAGATTGAGGAATCCGAGTATGTCTTTCGCATCTTGAATATCAAAGCGGAATTGCCCATAGCCAGATTCAATCATGTGACTTTACCACTCAGATGCCAAATCTTTGGCATTAAAAGAGTGAAAGCGTTGACGTTTTGCTTCATCGGGTTAAATAACGACCCATAATAACTCTTAGACACCTTGATACAATATCAGAATTATCAAATTTAGGCAGTTTAATCTTCAAGCGTGAGGAGGTGAGCTTGAAGCCTCTTGAGAAACCATCTTCAATGCCTGAGACATCTTGTAACGATGAAATACCTCAAATAAAAATATGAAGAAAGGAATTAGCAAGAGAGAAAATGAATGATCCAAATTCAAAACAAGACCTTTTATAGTAAGATTAGGAATCATCTGCAGTAATATGAACATCATAGCATTTAAATCATGGATATTGGTCTTAAAGAAAAAAGAAATCTAGTGGTAAACCAGAGATATGAATGTATCACCAAAAGATAAAGTAAGTATGAAACAAAGCCTCATAATTAGACAAATACATGCTTGAGATAGTGAATAACATAATCTCTCAATCAATGGAATGTAAACATTTTGTATCCTCCGAGAGCCAAGCAGAGAGTAATCTAGAGTAAAAATATGTGATATCACAAACTGTATTATGTATCGCATCTAGCTAAATTGCTATCATACAGATAAGAAACCTTATTATAATCCAAATAAATTGATACCAGCAATTAATGGAGCATAATTCAAGCGTACTGAGACCGAAATCAATATCCCGAAGAACCCTCAAGAGAATTACAAGGATAAATCCAAACTCTTGGGGATAATAATCTTATTTGAATCTCAAATGAGAAAATTGAAACAAAATTTTAAATATAGCTATTAAACATAGACGATTCCAGAAAAATATAAGAAGATTTAATTTGCAAAGGTAAGATCGAATCTGAATAAATGGTTTCAGACAATATAGGTCCAATATGAATCTTAATTGACATAATTAATGCAAAATCATAAATATTTTTAACAAACATAGAGGATTTGCAATAATAAGAGAAACATAGACGATTTGCAATAATAAAAGAAACATAGATAATTTGTGGTTGACTTCAAATAAATTAGTTATCTGATACATATTTATTTTGCATAGTTATATATATAATAATCCAAAACTTTTGTTTATAGGTTAACTAGGGTTCATTAAAAATTATGTTTGTCTTCTCTATATCCAAGACCACATAAGCTATAAACCCATATTTCTATTAACATAAAGAATGTGGGCCATCGTATATGAGTGGGCTAACTGAAGGTCAATGAGTATTTTTATTTAGAGACAATGTTGTATACACACACTATAGTCCCACTACTACTGACCTAATTTAGATAAATGTATGTAGTTTGTTAAATAGTTCTTTGAATTATGATATTGGCTTAATTTATCGTAGATTAAACTCCAACTCTATGTATATTAAATTGTTGGGGTCTCAACTTATTTTTTTGAAAAATTAAGACAAAAAGAAAACAAACATTATTTGTTATACGATGAACATTTGTAGTTACAAACAATACACATGAGCAACAGATTTCTTTACCACATTAAAATCTGAAAAAAGAGGAAGTATATAATGAAGGACGAGAAACAACAAAAATGGAAAATTGGTTGACGAATAAATATACATCTGTAAACTGTGAGTATCAGAGCTTGAACAGTTGAACTTACACCATCACTCATTTGATACCTGAAACAAAGAGATTTTAAGTAAGTCCTCAAAGCATGTTTGCTATTTTTTATATCTTAGATAATTATTATTAAAAGAACATTTTGGTTTTATTTGCATTCTATTATTACCATGACTATCAATCAGGTCCATTAAGCTTATTGGTTGATTTCTACATCTCCAAGACAATATCTGTAATCATCAAAGAAATTGAAATTAAGCTTCCCTATACCATTGTTATTTTTTTATTACATTTTTCTTATTCTTTATTTATCTATGATTAAATTCTTACATTCTTCATCTTTCTGCATTTTTAATCTTGTTTTTATTATATGCTTTTGACCTAACTATATACTGCAATAAAGCCACCCATGATATATACACACTTGGTTAATTATATGATGACCTAAAAAATCAGATATATAGAAAATCTTACATTCAGAATCAGTCTTATCCCATTTATTGGCGTCAACACTAGAACGAGCTTCGTCAATAATCTTACGATTATTCTCCAAGTACTTCTTTGCAATAGAATTTGAACGTTGAGGATGTATCTTCTTGTTGAGTATTGTCCTAAGCATCTGCACACACATAAATATATCTTTACATGGGTTCACTCGTTCTTACAATAAAACATCTTATAGTTGATGATACATATATAGAGTACCTTTTCCATTCGTGTATTAGGCAATGAGTCTCTAGATAATTCATGAAGAGGAGGTGGAGTTTTGAAGCCGCTTGTGCAAACAAACATCTTCTTAAAGAGAAACGAGAGTGATTTCTTTTTCCCTATTGCGCCATTAATGGTGTTTGAGGTAACATCAGCTGTATTAAACGCAGTGACGTCTTTGCTACAATCTGCTTCCTCTTCTTCCTTGGAGCATATATTGTTTCCAAGTGTTCCTATGGCTAACAAGGTTTCATCGTCTTGAGGCCAACCTTGGACTTCTTTACTCACAGCTTGAGCTATACACAATTATCATTATCAAACACATCATTACTGATCTATATATGCAAAGATTTTACTCACCAAGAATAATTAGCAATAGTTTGTTTTTACTCACAAGAATCTGAAGTAAGCTCATGATTCTTTCCACTGAGCTTTCTTTGAACCCAACTAAAAATCTGTGTGGAACAACAAGATCAAAGAGAGATCGAAACAACAGAAACATATAAGTCAATTCAGATAATATGAAAGCAAACCTTCATATTTCAGAGACATATATATAATAAGCACATGTATGTGTGTGTGTGTCCAAGAAATCTTCTTTTCTGTCAATGATCTTTCATCTTTCTGAATAGCTTAAGATGATCGTAGTGGTCCCATGTTTTTAAAGACGCAGTTAGTTCCCGAAGCCAGCAAAAAGCCAGCAAATCAATATTTGGGTTCAAGTTCCTGTAAGTCCTCGATATCAGTTTCTTATGACTTCAAGTCACCATTTCTATAACACTTGATCCCATCTTTGTGGACTTTGTTGAATGTCGGTTCACTAAAAACATTATTATATAATAGTATGGTTTAAGAAATCGAAATCGAGTAAATTGTGGATGGAAACACATGGATTTCTCTCTTTTTTACACTTTTAACCCCTGAAGCAACTAAACAAAAACGGAGAAAAAGAAAAGCACAGCTTTAATATTTGATCAGGCCGTACAGAAATCATATGCAGTGTGTGTGTGTGTAAATGTACAAACTTACTTTGAAGCTTTAAAGCTTTACACTCAAATTTAAAACACTTTTTTTCGTTTTCTGTTATATTACAACTAACCGTCATCTCCTGAACAGCAAACAGCCGAGCAACATTCGAAGCAGGCGATGCAAGCAATCGCTGTGAATAGCTGCGTGAAGACAAGGACACATTGATCATTAAGCTTAGAGCAGCATTGGACACAACACATGCAGCAACATTTGTTGCACAAGGAGACACAACAGCTCGAAGCAGCCATGACGAACTTCTCAGCTGCATCAGGTGCTCTCTGTTCACCAAACCCTGGTGGAACATTCTCTCTGGTGGCTGGTTTATCACCAAAGCCTATCCCGAGGCTTTGTAGTGGGATTGTTCTTGATATCATCTTCTGTTTCTCACCGTTGCTAGCTGTCTGTTGAAATTTTTGGTGGATATATGAGTTAAAACAGGTCTGGGTTGATTCTCAAAACATTATTGATCACTAGCCTCTAGATATATGAATGATTACCTTTTTCTTTCCACCAGTGTCGCTGGGTTTCAATTCTTCTGTGTGCTCTAATTGGATCATTCGAGTATACTCGGATGGTATGCTAGTTTGGATGCTTAATTTAGCAATCTGAAAAGAAAATGATAAAAGCAAAATGAAGAAGACAATCCTGAAAAGGTAAACTGAGGAAGTGAAATCTAGACCAACCTTTTCTTTTAGCTGTTTGTCTTCAGAGAACCATGCCTCAGCAGTAAGCAAGTCAATAACATTCTTTGCAAACACCTGAACATTTTTAGGGAATGGCACTTAAAGTAAAATCCGGATGTCTTTATCAAAAGAAATCCCTTGAGAATAATTACGAGAAGGACGGTGATCTTACTTTATCAAGAGGTATGTCTTTTGCACTTTGTACAGTCAAGTCTGCACAAAAGCTGCTAAAATCTCCTAGCAGACCTTTGGCTTTCACATTCTCAGGGAACTTCCCTCGGTATCTTCCATATACCATTAACGGACTTGCAGACGTCAGATCCGTAATATTCAAAGGGTACACCTATTATCGTATTCACACGTAAAAGTCTCAGTTTTATTGGCATAGCCTTCAAAGAATCGAATGAGCAAAAATAACATTCCAAAAAAAGACAAGCAAACAATCTTAGCATTGGCACACCTCAACTTCATCTAGACTGTCCAGGGGCTCGATCACTATATTAACAAGTATGGTGGAAAAAGCCATCGCAAACAGTTTGTCCAATCGTTCCTCGATGTGCTCTGGACATGACAGAAAAATATAGAATAACTATATTACACAGAGTAGCACAGATATTGAAAACATCTTCCTTTTAACTACCAAAAGAATCAAACTTTCACCTGTATTATAAACTGACTCGTGCTGGCCGCGGGATAGATTTGCAAGCATTTGCAGGAAGTAGTGATTACAGAATACACCTGAAATATTGCAACGAGTACATATATGAAAAGGTAACAAAAAGCTAGTACTGCCTTTTATACAGCCTTGGAGAAGAGTTTACCTAGACCAAAAGTGTGTATCCGTGGGCACACTGATCCAGCACTAGCAAGGCGCTTCTTCATTACATCACATATGTGTCTCTCATCTTCAACAGACCCATCTGTTACAAAGAAGATCATAGGCATAGATCCACGAGTATTCGAAAGCATTTCCACAGCCTGATAACATTGAACAAGTTGGCCAAATTAATGTCAAGACTCAGAGATAAAATCACCAAAGTGTCAGGACTCAGTGGTGAAACGACCTTCTCTAGGGGAGGGAGCATGTTGGTGCCATCTGCGACAACAAAGTTCTTATTCATCCACTCAATGCCTCTTTCAACAGAGCTTGAAGTAACCAACTCCATCGACATTGAAAACAGAGACGTATCATCACTGAAAGTGATAATATTGAAGGAATCTCCAGGATTAAGCTTAGCTAGAGCATTGGATATCGCATTGTTTACATCCTCGAGGGTTTTTCCAGTCATGCTTTTACTTATGTCAACAATGAATACTACCTCCCTCTTGAATACCTGGAAAGTAGACAAAAGAAACATAAGATTATGATGCAAATGGAACTTACTGCACTGAAAAGCAGTGTACAAATTCAAACCTTATTTTTTTGCTGCTTTCCTGGAAAAAGATAGAAAGAAAATATGTTTCTCTGATCAGCATCCTGAACAGGCGCCGATTGAAGGAAAAGCCCACCAACTATATTACTAGAGGAGGCCTGCAATATTTCAAAAAAAAGCATAAGCACTCCCTACGACTAAATTTAATGGACAGCTTTTTAAGTGTAGAAGTCTAGAGCCTATGCTCCAACGTTGGAGCACCACAAAGACTCAAAGCACTAGAGAGAACTCATACCGTATAAGAAAAGCTAAAGTCTATGTTGGACCACTTTAAAACATCTGCTTCATATGAAAACCTCAATGTTCCTGCGCTCCGCAATTTCTCCTGTAATAGATTAAAATGAATAACAAAGGTACAGGATAGAAGAAAAAAACACAGGAAATATCAAGGAGCATATCTAGCAAAATCTAAAGAAGCAGACCTTTAGCTGATGACTGCATCCTTTGCAGAGAACTTCTGTTCCGGTACCAGCATTAACAGTCAAGTATATCTTTTCTCTTTTAGAGATTTTCTTTACCGCAGGAGTCACATACTCAGGAAAGCTAAAAGGAATATCAAGGAAAAACTGCCCTTCGTTATATGTCAACTTCTGAGACCAGGAAATCTTGATAGAGAGGTTGGTACCTCCATCAACCTGGAGACAAAAACAAAATTAGAAATCGAATGACATCAATGAAAAAGAGGCAAAGAAAAAAACGCACAATTAGTTAAACCTGAGGTATGGTTAGAGTGAATATGTTTGGTTTCAAGAAGCCTCCAGTTTCAGGTTGTGCCGTTTTTTCAAAATCGTTGCCATCTTCGGCTGGGATCAACTCGGTTGTGTATGATCTTCTAGGAATCTCAATCTCAACACCTCGAATTGAACCCTGTTAGCCATATAGTATTAGTTTGAGACCCAACAGTACTTGAGCAAAAGAATACTGAAAACAGAAAGCATTCGAGCTACTTTAAATAATCACAAATCCCCAATTCCAAATCAGAGATATCACAAATCCCCTATCCACATTGTATGTTTGAAATCCTAAGAGTGAACTAATTTAATGAAGAAAATCTCAATTATCAGAGGAAAAAATAGAGAACCTGTTCTCCAATAGGAATAGCGATTCGGCAATCACAACTCTTGCTACCCATAACGCAGTGGACCCGCCAAGATCCGGTGACTGTAACGAGGGCGGTGTCGAGATAACAATCAACATCGAGCTCAATCGCGTTCATTTGCAAAGGAATCAAAGCCGGTGGGTCGCACCTGCCGTGCACGTGAGGCTGATAGCTAGGTAAATCCGGATTATCCACAATTCCAGGGTCGGGTATAACGGCGTAGACCATTGGTGCCGTAGGAAGGTAAGGCTGCGTCGTAGATGATCTCTCCATGGAAGTCGGTGGTCTCGGCGCCGCAACCGCTCGGTCTTTGCCGAAATAAATTCGTTTCGCGAGTTTAAGCCCATCGTCCACCGCTCTAGAGAACTCCTCCGCCATCTTTCCCACTTAGACGGCGAAGAAATTCGTCTCTGCCCTGTGTTTTCTAGTTGATTCCTAAATTTTATCGAGAAAATGAAAATTTGGAGAAAGAATCGATTCAGTTTATATCTTCGGGCAACGACAGAGGAGAGAAACAAACCAAAAAAGGGGAAAGAAATCACTTCGGAGTCGAGTCTTTTTCCAGCGCATTTATTTCACTAATGTCATTTTTAAACTATTGTTATTGCTTTTCGTAAATTACAAACGTACCCTTTTTCTTTTTTGTGGCGCGATGAAGATCCAACGGTTGAGAGAATCCACTAAAGCATGCCGACAAGCTGGCGCGAATCAGCTACATCCTTATTCATTTTTCTCAACGGAATTACAACACGAGTGAACGAATCACATTATGCCACGTGCTGAGCGAACGTAGTGCACCCAGCGCATAGAGCATAAATCCTTTAACGTTCTTCAACGGTAAGATGATATGGATATTTGTGCGGGCATCACGTGACTAGCCGTTGGGTCATGGGCTTTCTATCCACTTATTAGGTTGTTGGGATCATCAGTTGAAGTTGACGTCTCTTAATACTTTTCTTTGTCTCCTCCCCACTTATTATTAAAACCAAATGAAAAGTTACGGTCGAATCGAAGTAACACTTCATAGATTACGGGTAAATAGTAATTACGGAACAGAATTTGGTAAAAAAAATTTTATTTTTCATGCAAAAATATTTAAAATTAAATAGTAATAAATAAATTCTGTTGAATGTGAAATATGACAATTTTTTTAATAATTAGATCAATAAAATTTAATTTATAGCAAAAGTCTATAATTCTATTTAATCTACCTCTGCTAGATTCATATACCAAAAATAATTATTCATACAAATTTAGATCAGCATTATTGTTTTGGCTCATAACACATAGATGTATTAGTAATCAACTCACTAAAATTATCCTACAAATGTTGTTTAGTTCATTCTCGAATTACTTACATATAAACTTCATATGTTGTTTCCTATTGTTCTTACAAAATAATTGTTGTTACATTCTTTCTTTGTCTCATTAATTTTCAAATTAATTTCGTAGAATTGCGTTATTAGACATTTTGCCTAAAACCCCAAACTCGAACCTGATTGAAACTAAGAAGAACTCAAACCAAATCTAAAATAATATGAACCGGATCAAATCAAACTTGAAAAAATACCCGAAAAAATTTTACATCATGGAAGTATTTGGTACTGAGACCCAATCGGATAGGAATCGAACTTTAAAAAGTACCCAAAATACCCAATCTATTATCATATATTTTATATAGAAACTTTTATTCATCTAAATATACAAATTATGATTATGAATTTAGACATATTAATCCTTTTGAATCAAAATAACAAAACAACTAAAAAATTTTAAAAAATTAATTAAATCATGATTTTTTAGAATTTTTTTAAAAAGTTTAGAAAGAAAACGTTTGTTTTATTATTTATAATGAATTATTTAATTTACTTATAATTCTAATAATGTATTTTATTTATAATTCATAACCAGTTATATATTTATTTGAAATGTTAATTAGTTAATATAAAACTTGTGGTATTATTTGTTAGTGTAAATTGTCACCAATTAGCTTTTTAAATTAAATTGACATTACATAAAACTAGGAAATAAAAGCGTGTGTTGCCGCGTGGTAACTTATATCTATAAAAAAAATTATGATATTTTAATTTATATTGTTAGATAATACAACAATTTAATCATTGTTGATTTTTTTTTAAATATCAAACATTTAAGATATAATAATGGATGCATTTTTTGAAAATAATATATCAATATATATATATATATAAATAAAATACATATCTTTTAGAAATAAATTATTATTTTGAAAACGCATGTAAAAAGACATTGAAAATAGTTAAAATTGTTTGAAAATTTGTTATCTTTTAATTGAAATATATTACGGTTCTAACTTATATTATTACATATATATGAATTAAGTAATACAATTATATAGATAATTTTTGACATTTATTTTAAACAGTGAAAACACACACAAAATAATAAAAAATACGTAGATATAGATGAATAGCTATTATAAATAAACAAAAAGGAATAACAAATAAATTACATTCTAAGAAATAAAACGCACAAGAAACAAAAGAAATTAGTTATTTGTTTGAAATTAACAATCTTTAATTTGGTATATATTATAACTTATATTACTGTACAAATAAAATTTAAGTAATACATATATGATAGTCAAAGAGTTGTTTCTTACTAACATATATTTTAAAAAATATATTTCACAACTGCTAAAAGATTTTTTGATTTAATTAAATAATAAAACTTCAATAAACTCCAAAAATTATTAATGAGAATTAATGATAGTAGATATATCACTCTTGAAAAATTATAATAATTTAACTATGAAAAAAAGTAAAACACAAAACTTCAATAAATAAATTGTCTCGTAAGAACTGTTCTCTCACTATTTGTTTAAATTTTTATGTATTTTGTTGTATGAGAAATGATATTTGGATGTTGATATATATATGAATAGAAATTTCTTGGAGTTACAAATTTACATGAATAATTGCAATGTATCATGTATACTTGACACAAAATTTCAATAAAAAAATTATCTCGTAAAAACTGTTTTCTCGCTATTTGTTTATATTTCTATGTATTTTGTTGTATGAGAAATGATATTTGGATGTTGATATATATATATATATATATATATATATGTACATATATGAATAGAAATGGTTTAGAGTTACAAATTTAAATGAATAATTGCAATTTATCATGAATACTTGTAATTTTAAATGAATAGTTGTAATGTCGAAAAAAAAAACAAATATTTTACTTTACACGAGTAACTGTAACCTTATATCAATAATATCATTGATTAGTAAAATAAATATCAGAAATTTGGTATGATACACCAAAAGTTTTCCTAAACCTACAAACTACCACTTTTATTTTTTTAATTAAATCTGCCACGGGCCCATGTATGCCAATTACCATATTGTCCATTTTTCTTCTTCTCCAAACTTCTCACGTTCTCTCTCTTTCTTCTTATCTTATCTAAATTGTTTACCATGGTTTCACTTGAAACAAGAATCAATCGATTAGTCAATGCTAATCAATCTCAACTCCCATCGAGATCTATATATTTTGATAGATTTATACCTAGTTGATCTAGATCCAATTTCGCACTCTTCAATTTGTCTCCATCGCTGAGTAAATATGAGAAAGAAGATGGAGCTGGCTCTTATGCGACTATTTTGTGTTGCGATCTTTGGTCCCAAGATTCTGGAGAAAAGAGATATTACGGGGTTCTCTTCATCACATGATATTTTCAGGTTTAACTCGAAGACGCATTGATAAATCATATAATTCGTGATTTGTGTAGATTTTGGAGTTTTGATCATCGAATCTGGATCATATCTTGTGTGTTTTGAGTAGACTGTGCTTTGTACGTGATTGTTGTTTAATGGATTTTTGTGTAATGTCCCAAAATTTTGGGGTTTTAGAGACTTTTAGGATTCTTAATCTTGTTGACGTTTGATCTTTTGTTCCCTTTATGAAAACATTCTATGATTTTGGCGGTGTTTTGGTTATCTGATCGTTTAGAAATCGAGTTTGGTACGGTAATATAATTCATGAGCTAATATATGTGTTAACGTATTTTATCAGCTAATATGCATTTTGTTAGCTAAAAAATAAATTAACAAGTAATAGATGTTTTACCATATGTTTTACCTAGTAATATTTGTGTTACCGAGTAACGTAGGCGTTAACAAACACTATACGTGCTACTTAAATACGTGTTTATCAGATAAAGAGTAAGTTAGCAGTAATAACTGTGTTAAATGTATAATTCTGGTAATAAATCTATTAACGCACAATATATTTGTCAATCAATACACATTTTATCAGCTAATAAATATGTTAACAGATAATAGATTTGTTAGCATATAATATATGTGTTAACATATAGTTTATCATGTAATACACACGCTAACAGTATACGTAAAAACATATTTTAGCAGATAACATATGTGATAGCAGGTAATATAAATGTTATCAGGTAATAAGTGAAGTTAACAGGTAACAATTTTTTTACCAGCACATGAAATGGCCATATAATTTTAAGTTTGATTAGTGTATGATATATTTGCTAATTAAAATGTGTTTTTTGAGATAATAAGTTTGTTACCAGATAGATTTATGTGTTACCGATATAATATATGTTATTGCATAACATACGTATAAAAACATATGTTTTAGCATATATAATATGAAGTTACCTGTAATATGTGTATTATCAACTAGTTAGTATCTACATCAATTATATACCCTCTATAATTGCTAACAAATCCAACCACCTATCACTTTTTATTAAATTCGATTACAACTTATCTCCTCTAGTAGCATATGGAATATTTGGTGTTTATACAATGGGCCCACATATGCACCATTTAAAGAAGTTGTTCCCTTCTTTTCTCATACACGTACCACAATTACTCTATTGAAAGGATATTTTTGTCTTAACATCAACAGCTCATGGCAGTTACTACATTTCCAATCTTTATTTGTATATCTACTAAATTAACTCAATAAATATTTGTAGTGTTCATATGGTCATAACTATTAATTGATGTCTATTCAGCCATATCTACTCATTGATGTCCATTCATTCAGTAACAACTGTTCATTGAAAACCTTTAATATACTTAATGCATATAATACAAATTACAATGATAAGACACAACTATAGAGAATGTGTGTGTGTGTTTTTTACCCTTCAAATCATAACTTTATTAATTATTATCATTCATCACACTTTTTCTTAAAAAATCTGGACAAACCTGGAACAAGCTCCAGTCACAATCTAAATTATAAAGTACTTTCCTAGCCAACAGATCTGCACAAACATTATTAGCTCGTGGCGTATACTTAAATCTAATTGAGTTGAAGTATGGTAACCAAGCAAAGACCACACAACTTGAATTGCCCATATAAGACCCGAGATTTCAGTTTTTTCAACTGTCAGTCTTCCTTCAAACTTTTCTATACTACCAAGAACAACTTGGCCTTGCGAGTCACAAAGTAGCCATCTCATTCCAGAAGGGTCGAGTTCAGAATGATGGGAAATATCATAATTACACTTAAATTCGTTGGGTAGTGGCTTTTGCCATTTTGTATCTTGTCTAATATTTTGCATATGATTCATCATTAGAACTTGAGTAGCATCATTGCTCACTGTTTGTTGTGACTCCAACCATTCTTTGACATCCTAAGTGGCTCTTTGAGTTATTTCGGTTACAGTAGTGTCCATTCTCTGAAAAATCAAGTAATTACGACTCTTCCACAATCTCCTGAGAATCCAGAAAGGGAGTAATTGTAAATGATCATGTATCCTAAAATCTAGAGCAATATGTATTAGATAATCAATCTTATCAGTAACTGAAAGATTCAGATTTAGTAGGTGAGAAAAAAGAATTCCTGAGAGTCTCCAACATGCATATGCCTAAGTACAATGAAAGAACACATGTTCCATTGTTTCTATAGTATGACCACATCTGAAACATCGCTGATGTTGTGTAATGTTGCGTCGTTTCAGTGTGTCTCCCAAATGCAAAGCATTGGAACATATTCTCCAAAGAAAGTGCTTTAGTTTAGGAGCAATCTTTAAAAACCAAATTATGTTGGCTGTTTGTGGGTGATTATGGAGAGGCAGTGCAGTGGCATGAGCTTCAGCGATCTCTGTCGTTGCCAACGGTATCCCAATTTCATAGTTATACTAAGAATATAATCATAGAAAATACTTTTCCTTACTGAGAAGTTACATGAAAAAGACACCATCAACAAGACATAACCATATAATATTTTTTCATAAGTGAGAAGTTATACTAAAAAAAATGTAATTATAAATAATATTTTTTTGATAAGTGAAAATTTATACTAAAAAGACTATATCGTACAATATCAGTGAAGGAAGAAAGAAGAGAAAGACTAATAAAGGACTAGAAACAGAATAAAGGAGAGACTAAAAAAAAATTTATTAAATATGTATAAATTTTTTGCACTAATATCATCAATCCAATTGGGTTTTAATATATGTTAGTTTTATGTAGCTCACTTATGTTCGAACCAGAACTAGCACAAGGTGACTAAAGCGCAATTTTGATAAAAGGTTGGGGAGATAAGGCAAGGATTCTCTAGAGATTTGGAGAAAAAGAGTGCTACGCAAGGAATGGCTGACGAGTTGATTTTATTGCTTAATGTGCGCCAAAAAGCCAATCCTCTTTTTGGAGGATCCGCTCCTCTATTTATAGAACATAGAGGCAGTTACAAAGTAGATTGAATAAAGAAAAATATACAATTTTGAGGATTTGATCTTATCTAGAAGATTCTAGCTAGATTTTCGGAAATTTTCCTTGTCGGAATAGGAAAATTTACATTTCTTCGTTTGATGACATGTCCTCCGACTTCCTTCAAGTTTTAGCATGCTTCCGAGAAGGAATTCTTCCGAGTTGACACTTTGATATTATTTTCGAGTTGAACACTTAGCGTGTAGGGCCTATTGTTTCCCGTGGACCGAAGTAGGATCTCGGATCCACCTCCAACAATTGTCCCCCCCAGACTCGGAAAATTAAGTCAGAATTTCTGAGTCAGAAATTTACCTGCTTCTAAAATCTTAGGTGCACGTGTCAGTCTGCGATTGGGATACTTGAGCGGTTTCCTCGATTTTCACCCGCTAAGTAATTTTTACTGTTTCGCGTCGTTTCGGCTTCCGGTAAATTCCTATTAATACCACGCCATTATCCTCTTTTACCACTCATTTTATTTTGCGATAAATCTTCTCCGACTTCCTTTAGTTTTTCTTTAAAGTCCTCTTCCGACTTCAATCTTTTCTTTATTCTTCGCACTTTTCTTTAACTTCTTAAAAATGGGTCTATTTCAAACTTTCGAATGTTGATGAGGGCCTAAATGCTGCCTTGGAGGGAACAAACGCTCGTCCTTCTGGGGGATATTCTAGGGTCACCCGATCCTCTGCTACTTCAACTAGGGATATAGTCGAAGTCCCTTCGTCTTGTGGCCACGGAACTTCGTGATCTACTAAAAGGCCCAGGATGGAACCTTTTAGGATTTCTCCTCCTGGAGTCATTACTCGTGGCGGGGCTTCTGGTGCTTCTCGTGGGAGAAGTAGGAGAATTCCCGACTTCTGTTTCACTCACGATCACTCCGATCCAAGGTCAATCTTGAAGTTTCGTACGGACTGTGTTGACTTAATGCGTTATATCAAAACGACGCTGGATCTTCTTCCTTTTTCCTAACCAGATGAAGAATTATGAGGAATATGAAGAGGTCTCCAATTTGCTATTCCGGGTAAGTCGTTTTTCCAAGTCTATATTTGTTTTGTTATTCTGATGTTGATCTTCTTTAACCAAATTTGTTGGACTTCTTGCAGTTCATTGCTTGCCTAAATGGCATTATGCTCCAGCGAGAAAGATCTCGCGCTAACATGAACGGAAACGTTAGGAGGAATTCTAACCCTTCTAGTCGGGCTTGTCATAATCAACTCGAAGCGGTGGAGGCTAGATCTCGGGTCACTACTGCTGAAGAAGAACTTACTCATCTAAAAGACGAGTTGAAGCTGGAACGTGAAAACGGTCTTCGTCTGATAGAGCAAAACGCAGCTTTAACAGAGTCGCTGCAATGTGTCGAGACTGACCGTGGGGATCCCTTCAAGTCTACCGAGAAGGCTAATGATAAACTTCAAGGGTTGCAATCCGAGTTGGATTGTATAAAGAAGAACTTCGGCTTCCGGCTTTGTCAGGTTTTGAATGACGAGAAGAAGAAGATCTATCACGATCATCATGTTCAGTTGACTGAGCGTTTCAAACGAATTGGCGCTCGTTTCAACGACTAGAACTAGAACTTGGAGGCCCAGTTTACGTACACCCAATATCTTGGGTTTACGAATGTTCTCCAACTGATTTCCAACCGTGGTGTGAGCATCCCGACAATAGTTACGGACTTGATGAGTGCCAAGTTGAATGAGTCAAAGGAAGTCGTTATTCGGGAGAACTTGACGCCATTGCAACTCGGAGATTTGGTCGTCCCGGTTTTTGAGATTAGGGAAGCGTCGAAGAGCAATGATCAGACTAGGGATTAGTATATCTCTTTTTTGTCTGAATCTTTGTATTTTTCAGATTCATCTCTTTGATTTCTTGTAACTGCCGACTGGCCTTTTTATAAGTCATCTCTTTGACTCATGGTAGTTGTGGTCCTGTTTCTTTCTAGTCGTCTCTTTGATTCTTGTAGTCGGTCATTTGGCCTTGTAATTACTTTTTCTTTCCTGTGCAATGAAATACATCATTATTATCTTAATGAGAATTGGCTTGTAACTTGAATTGTGAACTTTGCCAAAAATTGACTTGTAAATATGAAACAAGCAGACATATTATGAAGTTTAACTCCCAAGATCTTTTCTTATTTTTGTGCGTTTCATTAAGTTCCTTTCCTAAGTTTGAAAGTTAGATCCCGTTTGTTAGGAAAAGGTGTTTCATTGTTTGGCGCTTAAAGCTGAGATTTTAAGACTCAATTTAAGTTTGTAAGGAGTTTGATCTCGGAAATAATCTACATAATGCTATCTTTTGTTCTGTAAAAGAAATTTCGAAAAATTAGAAAAGATGTTGTATTCTTCCTTTTTGAGAGTTCCGCCTTTGCAGAAAGTTATGTTTTTGGGGTTTTGCTTGAATGTGAAAAGTGTTTTGATGAGAACGCCGTCTCGGTCAAATATGAGTATCAGATCTCGAATTACAAGAACTTGTTCTCGGTTCAAGTGGGGTTTTCGACCTAACCCTATTATTTTCGAGAATTTTGTCCCGGCGAGGTTTTAAGACTCGGCTATTTTGAAAGGAATTTTAAGACCCGGCGAGATTTTAAGACTCGGCTTTAAATGCTAATAATTTTGTTTTGCCATACTTTATTCGTAATTGCGAGAACTTAGTCTCGGTTCAAGTGGGGTTTTCAACCTAACCCTATTATTTTCGAGAGTTTCGTCTCGGCGAGGTTTTAAAACTCGGCTATTTTGAACGGGAGTTTAAGACCCGGCGAGATTTTAAGACTCGGCTTCGGATATTTACGCGAGAGTTTTTAAGACTCGGTTTTGTTTTTTGCGAGAATCTAAACTCGTCTTTTTAGAAGTTAGGGTGTAACCCTTTTTTTTCTTTTTTTTAATATCTTTTTTAGACCCGAGATGGGGACTTATAAAGATTTTATTTAGTTTTAGCTGCACCCGAAGTCTTCCTACGTATCCCGTAGGGATCAAGCCAAGACGTATTTTTGATTACATACCTATTTATTTATTTATTTATTATTATTATTATTAATTTTATATATAAGTAAAGGTGCGTCAAATAATGCATCTGAGCTGTCGAGTTGGCAAGTCATCAGTAGAATTATTACTTTAAGTTGATGGAATTCCAACTCCATGGAATCATCTCGCCTTCCATTGTTGCGATTTTGAGACTCCTGGTTTTACGACTTCACAAATAATGTACGGGCCTTCCCAGTTGGTGCCTAATTTTCCAGCATTAAGTTCTACTGTGTTCTCGAACACTTTTCGGAGAACTTTCCTGTTGTAGTATTTTGCCGCTTGTTGCTGATAGTTTTGAACTCAGAGAATTTCTTCATCTCGTTCTTCTTCCAAGTCGACGAGGCGTTCTTCTATTGCCTCATGGTTGGAAGCTTCAGTTTTGGGGAAGTGTTCTCGGCGCAAAGTAAGTATTACCACTTCGGCTGGAGCCATTGCTTCTATTCCGTGAGATAAGGAAAAAGGAGTTCGTTCTGTTTGGCGTCTTGGTGTCGTTCGGTGCGACCAAAGTACTCCATCCAACTCGGTAGCCAAGTTTCCTTTTTTTCTGTTAACCTTTTCTTAATACCATCTAGTATCTGCTTGTTTGTAGTTTCAGCTTGTTTGTTTCCTTGTGGATTCCTTGGAGTGGCCTTGTTTACTCGGATGTTCCACTTAGAGAAAAAATTAGTGAATTTTGCCGAGATAAATTGAGATCTATTGTCTATCACGATTTCGTAAGGTAGTCCTTGACAGTAGATTATATTCTTCCATACAAATTTTACCACATCTCTATTTTTGATATGTGAGTAAGATTCAGCTTCAACCCATTTTGAAAAGTAATCGGTCATGATAAGCATGAAGCGCTTTTGCCGAGATGCCGGTAACGGTCCGACTATATCCATCGCATAAATGGATATGGCATTATTGCTGATGTTAACTCTTCTGTTGGAGCATGGATAATATGCCCATGTCGTTGACACTTATCACACTTTGTTGCATATTGTCCATAATCTTTAGCCATTGTCGGCTAATAGTATCCAAGGGTTCGGATTTTGTGTACGAGTGTTCTACCACTGTTGTGGTTTCCACCAACTCCATCATGCGTCCTTTTGATGATCTCGTTGACTTTATCGCCATGAATATAAGTTAGGAGGATTTCGTTCGTACTTCGACGAAATAATTTTCAGTTGAGTTGGGTGTAGGGTGCACATCTAGCCTTTAGTCGTCATGCTGTCCATCTATCCTCTGGAGTTTTTCCATCTACGATATACTCGAGTATCTCGTCTCGCCAGTCAGCTTTTTGTTCGTCCACTTGCTCTGCGTCTTGCATTTTGGTATCAGAATCACTTGCATTGTCTGTGATTCCCAATACGAGTTCATCATCTCCTTTTGGTAGTGTTATGCTTGGACGATCAATACTTTCTACTAAAATGATTCTTCTTTGGACGGGATCTGTCGTGGATGCTAGAGATGCTAAGGCATCGACTGAAGTGTTTTCGGATCTAGAGATTTTATTGACACGGAACTTGATGTCCTTTGCCAACTCCTTGACAACTTCCAAGTACGCTTCCATTCGATCATTTTTGGTGTCGTAGCCTCCATTCACCTGATTTACTACTACTTGTGAAACGTAATAGCATTCTATTTCTGTGGCCCCAACTTCTTTGGCCAGCCTAGTCCCTATGATTAGTGCTTTGTATTCAGCTTCATTGTTTGATGCTGGGAATGCAAGTCAGAAAGATTGTTCTAGGATCTCTCCTGTTGGATCCTCAAATCGGATTCCAACTCCGGAACCATGTTGCGATGACGATCTGTGCACGTAGATTTTCCAAATTTTAAGAATCTTCTGTGACTCAAATGGCTTTAAATTGAGTGCTAGTTCCATCAAGAAATCTGCTAACACTTGAGATTTTGCACTCGTTCTCCCCTTGTATTCGATATCGTATTTGCTTAACTCAATGGCCCACTTGGTTAACCTTCCGGATTGTTTCGGGTTATGCAGAGTTGTTCGTAGCGGGTGATTTGTCAATACTATGATAGTATGTGACTGGAAATAATGGTGTAACTTTCTTGTTAAGGTTACTACTGCTAACGCAAGTTTTTTTTGTCGTCGGATATCTTGACTCGGCCCCATACAAAGACTTGCTCGTATAAAAGATTGGGTGTTGATTTCCTTTGTCATCTCGGACTAGTACACTACTCACCGCTGATGCGAAGACCACTATGTATAAATATAGTGGCCCTCCATCTCCGTGTTTTGCAAGAATCAGCGGAGTTGATAAATACTCTTTCCATTCGGAAAAGGCATTCTTGCATTTTTTCCCATTTAAATTCTTTGTTTGCTCATAATAGGCTATAGAATGGGAAACACTTATCCGTAGAGCATGAGAGAAATTGGTTTAATGTTGTTATTCGGCCAGTTAGTCATTGAACCTCCCATTTGTTCTTCGGAGACGGTGGTTTTTGAATTGCCTTTATCTGCTTGGGGTTAGCCTCGATCCCCCTTAAGTAACTATATATCCTAGGAATTCTCCCGAGGTTACTCCGAAGGTGCATTTTGCCGGGTTAAGTTTCATCTGGTATTCATTCAACGTCTAGAAGCATCTCGCTAAATAGTCAACGTGGTCTTCTGCTTTTGATGATTTGACTAGCATGTCGTCTATGTTAACCTCCATTGTTTTCCCAGTTGTTCTGCAAATATTTTGTTGACCAAGCACTGGTAGGTTGCTCCTGCATTTTTTAAGACGAATGGCATTACTCTATATCTTCGCTCTGTGATAAGTCCTTCGCTCTGTGATGAATGATGTCTTTTCCATATCTTCTGGGTGCATTCGGATTTGGTTATATCCCAAGAATGCATCCATAAATAAAAGCAGTTCGTTTCCGGCTGTTGCTTCGACGATTCGGTTGATGTTCGGAAGTGGGAAACTATCCTTTGGAGATGCTTTGTTGAGATCGGTGAAATCCACGCAGATTCGCCATTTCGTGTTCTTCTTGGGAACGACTATAGGGTTAGCTAACCAATCTGGGTACTGGACCTCGAAAATAGATCCGGCATCGGTCAATTTCTTGACTTCGTCAATTATGGCTTTGGTCCTCTCTAGTCCAAGCTTTCTTTTTTTCTGCTTGATTGGCTTATATGTCTGATCGACATTCAGTCTATGACTTGCTATATTTGGGTTGATTCAAGGCATATCTTTGACGGTCCATGCAAATATCGTCACATTCTGCTCTAAAAGTTGGATTAACTTTTCTCGAATTGGCTTGCTCAAGTTGATCCCAATGCTTACACACTTAGAGGGGTCTGTTTGATCAATGATGACGAATTCAACACTTGACTGATCCGGCTTCTCTGGAACAGGAGGCTCCGATAATGCCTTTTTTTTACAGTTGCCGTGATCATGCAAGACTTATTGCGGAGTTTCAACTCAGTGATGAAACAAGTTCGAGACATCTTTTGGTCTCCTTGCAATGTATAAACTCCTTTGCTTGTTGGGATCTTCACGCACTGGTGATAGGTCGACAGAATTGCTTGCATTGCGTGTATCCACGGTGTGCCGAGTATTATGTTATAAATTGGTGGTTTATCTACCACTAAGAACTTAACCCATCTTGTAATTCTAGCAACTCGGGTTGCCAACTTGACAGTTCTGATTACGTTGATTGTACTTCCATCGAATGCAGTCAACGTTCTATCCACTAGCTTAAGCCTGAGGTCTAGAAGTGCCATTTTGTCTAATGTTTCTTTGAAGACCAGATCTACTAAACTTCTCGTGTCAATGAGAATCCGAGATACGTCACAGTTAGCTACTCATAATTTTACCGTGAATGTGACTTCTGAGTTCATTATCCCAAACCTTTCTTCGTCTAGTTCTTGATTAACCACCACTACGACCTTTCGTTCATATCTTTTGATCAATCGTATGGTGTCATCACAGAATTGTAATCCTCCCATGATTACGTGGACGTTTACTCTTACGGAATCTGTTTCTTCGGTATCCTCGTCTTGTTTTTGCCGTTTTGATTTCTCTTTAGCCTTGTTGCTTTGCCCTTCTTTGCTTGCAGCTTCTCGCAACTCGACTTCTTTTCTTTTCTGTGCTTTAAACTTCTCGACTTCCTCTTCCGAGAGCTTGACTTCTCCCTTGTTGTACTTCTCGGCGAGCAACTCTTGTAACTGCTTGCACCTTGAAGTGGAGTGACCGATTTTGTTGTGAAAGGCACAATACTCGCTCCGGTTGTACCTGTTGTTGAATAGCTTTCTTCGTGCCCAGTTTCTAGTCTCGCCAACTTGGAAACCTGTAGCCGAGTTGAATTTCCCTTTGTAGTTATGTTGTCTCGGCTCTTGGTGCTCATCCTTTCACTCTTTAGCTCCAACGTCTCGGTAAGTCATTTGTGTTCTGGAGAGAATTTGTTTCTCTTCCATATACTCTGCATGTCTCGCTACTCTGCATAGGGCGTCCGAGATAGTCTTTGGCCTGTTTTTGAAAAGGTCTCATCGTAGAGCTTCGTCTGTTACCATTCCAGTTCTTAGGGCTTCGATTGCCATGTCGTCACTGACTTTCGCTTTGGTCAGGATCTTCTTAAATCGCCCGAGATACAATTTGAGGGATTCATCGAATCCTTGCTTTAACAACCTGAACTCGGCTGTCGAGGTATCATGATTGACGAATAATGCATACTGTTTCAAAAATAGTTCGGTGAGTTAGCTGAAATTATCTATTGACCTTGTTGGTAGTTTGGTAAACCAAGTTAGGCCATCACTGGTTAGGTTTTCGGCGAAAAGCTGGCAATAGGCTGTGTCTTCTTGATCAGGATTATAGGTTTTGCTGTTCATCATAACGTTGAAGGCACTCATTAATTGGATTGTATCAGTTGTCCCGTCGTACAAGGGTTACCTTACTCTTGATCCTGGGTTAACCGAGACTCTTTTCAGCCTTGGCCCGAAAGGCGAGTTCCAAGCTTGGGCAAAAATTCTTCCAATCTCCGGTGCTGAGCTAGTAGCCTGATGGAATTGTGACCTCATGTCTTCCATCATCTTATACACCACCGATGCATCCATCGTGGTTGACGCTTACTGTCCCAGCGTGTGTTGAGTTACGAGTTGCTAATGTCCGACTATGTTGGCTGTGTTCAGACTTGGTACTTCTTCGAATAGATTTCTCTGGACACTAGCAAACACTCACGTCCATTCTGTTGTTTTGTGTAGTCGGGAAGCTGCATCTGTTTAGTCGAGACTCAATCCTATCGAGTCTTTCCGAGTTTTTTTGGTCATAAGTTTTGTATTGCACTATCATGTTGCGCACTAAACTTTCAAGCGACCGTGATCCTTGAGGTGGACCAGGGAGTTCAGTAGTCTTGCGGGAGTTCTCTCAGTTTTCCCCTTGAGTTTGAACAGAGTTTAAAGGCGATCCAATGAGCGGATCGTTGTTTTCTTGGAGGTTATTCTCCCTATTTTCTGGCGAGTTGATGGTGATTTTGTCCTCTAGCATTCTTCTCACGTATATCCTCTTTGCTCTTAGGTTGAGAATTCCTTCAATGTCTTCCCCACAGACGGCGCCAACTGTTCGAACCGGGACTAGCACAAGGTGACTAAACCGCAATTCTTATAAGAGGTTGGGGAGATTGGACATGGACTCTGTAGAGATTTGGAGAGAAAGAGTACTACGCCAGGAATGGCTAACGAGTTGATTTTATTGTTTAATGTGCGCCAAAAAGCCAATCCCCTTTTTGGAGGATCCGCTCCTTTATTTATAGAACATAGAGGCGTTTACAAAGTAGATTGAATAAAGGAAAATATACAATTTTCAGGATTTGATCTTATATAGAAGATTCTAGCTATTCAGAAATTTTCCTTGTCGGAATAAGAAAATTTCCATTTCTTCGTTTGATGACGTGTCCTTCAAGCTTTAGCATGCTTCCGAGAAGGAATTCTTCCGAGTTGATTAGAATATTAGAGTTGACACTTCGATATTATTTTCGAATTGAACACTTAGCGCGTTGGGCCTATTGTTTCCCGTGGACCGAAGTGGGATCTCGGATCCACCTCCAACAATTTATATTATAATAATATATACTCTTATATTAATTTTTAAAATATTTAATATATGCAATATTTCAATTAAAGAGATACTTTTTAAATTTCATTTAATTTTTGCCAAAAAGCTCTTCTTTGTCATTGGTTACCTTTTTATAAACTATAAAAAAAATTATTCAAACCATATTTATTTCTTTTTAACTTATCAGTTGTATCTTTTCACTCAATAATTATTTAAAAGTTAGCTATTTTTCCATGGAAATTATTAAACTTAAGTTGTGTCTTTTTATTTTGAACACATAAAATTATAAATATTTACCATTTTTCCAAAAACTTTCTTCTTTATTTGGTTATCCAAAAATTTATTATTTTAATTATCAAAAATATTAAATCTTAAAATATAAACTATAACTTAAAAAAATTACTATAAATAGTTTAATAATGGTAGGAATTAGAATTACATATAAAAAACATTTACTTAGAAATGAAAAAATACTAATAAATAGACACGGCCATAAAAGATATAAGCATAAATGTTATAATTACATATAAAATATTTCTTCATAAAAGAAAAAAATATGAATAAAAAGACGCAGTCGTAGGTTGTCTTTATTTTAGATTTTTGATTACATATACAAATTTCATTAATAGATGAAAATTTATATACGAATAAACACAACTGTAAATCACATTTATTGAGATTATTTTTTAATGTATTTTATTTTCACCAGCTAAAACACCTCTTTGTCATTGATTACATTCCGATCCCATCCCTTCAATCACCGTTACTCGATCCGAACTTGAACCTGACGCGCTGCCTTCTTGTACATCCCCACCTTCATAATTGCATAAAAGGAGTCAAAGTAGTGGTTGCGGCACGTCAAGGCACTTCTTTGACGGTCTCCGTCTCGCCCACCTGCCATCAGTAATAGGNGACTCTATCAGGATCTTACGAATCTAAAGATCTCAAAATTGAAGAACGGACTCTTTTGTTTTGCTCGCCCCGGAGCGTAAGCACTTCACTCGCTAGGGGATGGGATTCATTCACTTGCATTCCTGCTAGCACTACAAAAAGCTCTTTGAGAGGGATGATCAACTCCGCAAATATCGATCGAAACCCTTGGTTCGGGCAAGCAGCGTATTTAGAAGCCTGCTACCGAAATGGAAATCCTCGGTCGATTACCGCAACCACTTATAGTTAGTTTCATCGATATTTTTGTGGTGTTCAGTGTACCCTGAGTACAAGTTCCGCACCAGCAAGATACGGACGGCGAAGCCAAAGCAATACTAAACAAGCGAGAAAAGTCCTTGTTATTATTAAAGCGCTAACGATCAAGAAAAGGCCCCTTACTATAGATAGGCTAACACACCTTTACTAATTATGCCCTTCCTCGTCTGTGGGTGCCTAGGTATCCACCATAACCTTTCTTCGTTTGAACACTTAGCCTAGCATCACAGCCACCAGCCGAAAAAAAAAAGTCCCTGACCTCAAACCGAAGGCATCCGTGGCAAAGAAAGCATCTGAGCTGGCGGAAGCTCGTATTGGAGACCTACTTACTACATCTCGACCGGGGGCCTCTCCAGTCTTTGCTTAAGAACTTTTCTTTCTTACTGATTGAGGATTCTGACAGAAAAAATCTTTCTTTTCTTTGTTCCCCGCTGGGGTGGGAGTTAGGGCGTAGTTAATTCCCCTCCTAGTCAGTGTAGCTTATATAATATAAAACAAAATTATTCAAACAATTAGTTTTCTTTTAACTTAACCACTGTGTTTTTTCACTCAATAACCACTTACAAATTGATTATTTTTTCATGGAAGTTATTGAATTCAAATTGTGTCTTTTATTTTTAATTGATAAAATTATAACTGTGTTATTTTTTTCCAAAAACTTTCTTATTTTTTTTGGTTATCCAATAATTTATTTGATCAATTATGTAAGAAGTTGCACTTACTTATAAAAAATATTTATTTAGAAATGAAAATGTATGAATAAATAAACATAATCGTAAAAAATACAAGCATAAGTGTACCACTAACTTATAAAATATTTATATATTAATAAAAAATATGGATGAACAAACACAACTATAGGTTATCTTTATTCAGATTATTAATAACATATAAAATATTATTCATAAATTGACAATATATGAATGAATAGACACCGCCGCTGTAAATTGTCTTTATTATGATTGTTATTATTATTGTTATTATTATGTATTTTATTTTCACCAACAAAAAACCATTTTGTCATTGGTTAATTACCTTTTATAAAATACAAAAAAAAATTAGTTGAACCATTAGTTTCTTTTTATCTTAACTATTTTGTCTTTTCACTTAATTACCACTAAAAAGTTGGTTATTTTGTCATGAAAGTTATTTAACTCAAGTTGTGTCTTTGAAAAAAATTATAGGTATTTATTTTTTCTTGTCTAAAAACTTTTTTCTTTTATTTGGTTATCCAAAAGTTTATTATTTCAATAATTGATAATAATTAATCTTAAAATATAAAAAGATAAGTTGAAAATCTTGCTATAAATAGTTTAATAATCATAAGAGTTATGGTTACAGATAAAAGACATTTATTTAAAATTGAAAATAAATAGACACAACCATAAAAAAATATAAGCATAAGTGTTATAGTTACATCAAAAATATTTATTCATAGATGAAAACTTTGAATAAATAAACACAACTGTAGGTTACCTTTATTCGGATTGTTAATTACATATAAAATATTTATTCATATATAAATAAAAATATGAATGAATAGACACAACCGTAGATCACCGTTATTGAGAATGTTATTATTATGTAGATTGAAAAAAACAAAAAATATCAAAAAGAAACATTAAAGGGGAAACTATGTTAAAGGTGATTACATATATTTTTAGTATTACTTGGTAAAATGTAAATTCTATAGAAAGTAAGCAAAAGAGGAAGATTAAAACTAAGGCTTAGACTTAAAGTTATCTATAAGTTTGATCAATAATTCATTATCTGTTTCTTTTCTCTTGAAAAATATACAAAGTCAATTATCAAAACAAAAAAGGTGTTTATGTTGTCTTATGGATTGTGAACAATGTTAAAAATAAAGTTTACATGACGTTGATACCAAAAAAAAAAAAGTCACACAATGAATAAGAGTCTTAAACAAAAAGAAAACTTACTAGTGAAGCAATTAGTTTGTGAAATTATAATGATGAGTAAATGTATTTGAAGTGATCTTCAATTTTTTAATTTTGTAAAACATTTTTAAAAAGATAGAATAACAATACTCTATAGGACACTATTCTGGATTCATCAAAACTAAAATGGTAGATCAACAACACTGAGTAAAACACAATTCTAGAGTCAACAAAACTGATAATGAAAACAGACTTCTAATGAGATATAAATATATTTCAAAAAGTGTGATTAAAAAGATGTCATGAAAAGTCACAACCGTTTATTGCATATAAAGACATTTATTGGGAAAATATGCATTTATTCTTAATGAGAAGTTACAAATACATAAACACAACTATAAATGAAAAAATATCAATACACGTACTCAAATTTATTCTTAATGAGAAGTTACAAATAAAACTTACTTATGAATAGTTACAAATTAAATTGGCTAATGGGCTAGCCAATTGTGACCCAATATTGAAAAAAAAAAAACATCCATGCATAAAAAATAACATATGAAAAAGGTAAACAAAAAAATTAAACAATTCTTCACCAATGAGAAAATGACAATTCCTAAACATTTTTCCTCAAATTCAACTGGTAACAAAATTGTTTGGAATAAAAAAATTTCACCATTCCACATGTACCAGTTAGGGCCTACATCTACTCTTGGGTATTCGGATCAATTCCATATACTATTTGTTCGAGTCTTAATATGGGATCTTAGCATATGTTTTGGAATCGAATACTATTTGGGTTGGGTCCAATTTTAATTTTTTCAAGTTCAAGTCGGTTCAGACCCATCTAAAAATCAAAACCAATTCGGTTTGGATATCAAAATGTAAAAAAACAAAAAAAATATTGGTCTACTAAATACCCAAAACTTTGGGTATTCGGGTACATGTTCAGGAATCCGGGTACATGTTCGGGTATTCAGGTATTTGGTATACCCGAATACCCAAAATATTCAAGCACCCGTTCAAGTATTCAGGTATTTGTTTGGATATTAGATAACATTCGGTCCCGACCAAATACCCACAGGTACACTATGATGAGACATGATGGTTACTTTTGCTTTTTTCCAACCTTGATCCGAGCCCAAAATTTCAAGTTGGTTTCAGGTCTGATATTCGGGTTTGGGTGAAATGACCACGACTAGATTACATACAAATTGAAACTAGAAACGGTGGATAACATCATAATCCCTGGAGATTAAAGACACACAAAGCCAAAAAACAATTTACACATGCCTAAAAGATTGTCCCAAAAGTGTTTTAAATAATGCTAGTTTGGAAATCACCATGTCCTCGATTGAAATTTGGTTGGCTTCTGAAGATAAACGCTAATGCTACTTACTTTAATTTGTTGTATTTTTCGAAAGTGAGGTTTTGGAGTACTTGGGTATGATGGGACCTTCGCAAAGAGACTTTAAAACCATCCATCATGCGCCAAACCGAGACACTCAAAGGAGAAGAACCAGAATACTACACAGATCTTGACTAATATATTTTCTTTGATTTCGAGTAGAAGGCCGATGATAATTTGCAAGTACAAAGAGAAGAGGGAGTTTCGGTGACACCAAAGTTTAGTATATTAAAAGAAGTTTAAGCTTGGTGTAAAAAAGAAAGTGAAAAAATGAAATAGACACAAAATGTCTTTTTTCTTTAAATAATGCATTTAAATTTAAAGTAATTAGGTTTCTCTCCTACTCTGTATGTTTTCTTTCTCCCTCAGTTGAATTTAGCATTTGTCGCTTAGTTGAATTACGATTTTCTCCTTTATTTTTGGTTTTCCCTGCTTTTTCTTCTCATTCAAGTACAAAGACTTTTATAGTTTTGTAGGGTTTGGCTAGATAGAGAGATTCTTGCATGTTTTCTCAATTTCGACACTAATCTTTTTCCGTAGTTACTAACTACGATGGTGAGGACTTGGGGTTCCTGTAGGGCAGAGGCAGCGATAGTTGCCGCACCAGTTCCTGCGATCTAAGCATCATATTCAAATTGTCGTTCTCGTTTAAAAGCCAAATGGAGGCTTCAAGCCTTAAAAATGGGCACAAGGGTCGAGTTTTGGGTTTAGAGGTATGCACATGCACCTTTTAAAAACCAAACCAACCAGCACAGTCGCCGGTGTAACCGATCAATCCTTAGTGTTGAGATTTTGTGTTCCAAATTTTGTAAACGTCATATGTGTTTGAATTTAGTATAATGGATCTTTCATTTAATCGATATTCTCATAGATTCATTCGTTTCTCCCTTAGGTTTACTAATACCTACTTAAGGTATATTTCCTTGGCTTCGATCTTGAATATTGTATTTTTTGGTGTATTTTATCTTTCATAGTTATTGTTCTCTGTATAAGGGGATTTGCAGGTTTCTCTATATGTTTCATTAATACCTAATTAAGTTATTTTGTTGGAGGTGGGTCCACGACCCCCTGGACGACTCAGAGTTCACTACCACTGCCACGTCAGCAAGAAGCGCCTCCGTCAAGCCTCCGTCAAGCGATGATTAGCCACATCGACCGGAAGCAACCACTTCAACATAGTGTTGGCCGCGTCAACAAAAGGTAGCCATGTCATCAGCATACCTGGGCTTAATGGGCCTCGGCAGCAGGCGTCTATGCCGATAGGCTTCGTTTGACCCATAAGTTCGTTGAGACGGATCATTAATTACGCGTTGTCTGACACGTGAGGACGTACTGTCGGCTCTAGGATAGACCGAGTCCATACGACGCAGAGGCACCCAAAATGTATGAGCAAGAAAACCCTAAAGGAACCCATCTATAAAAGGAGAAGAATGGCTCAGTCGAGATCCATCTAAGCATTTGCGCCACACACTCAAAAAACTCTAGTTTTCACTTAGCTTTGTAATCATGTTTTTGACCTCGTCACCGTTGTAATCGCCCATTTTACCACTTAATAAACAGATTTCCTACCTCATTCTCTCATCTTAATCTCATTATAATCATTATGCTAAACCCTACACAAACAATTGGCGCTAGAAGGAGGGGGGAAAGAAGCAAGTGGTAAGATGACTGACCTAACTCCGCTGACGGGAGTCAAAAAAGTTCCTCCTGATCCGCCGATGACCTCAATGGGTCCACCCACCTCGAAGGCATGTCGAGGACCCGCCTGTAGCCACACAAAGCGAAAGCGATTTGGTAGCCAACGCCGCCGCCGAACACCCATCTCAACAAGACGTGGAGAAAACCATGAACGCCGCAAGAGCTCAGCACATGACTGATTCACTCCTCGCCATGGTGGAGCGTATGGAGAATGCCATCGACCTATCTGAAGCGTCGATGGAGATACAAACCCACCTACGTGCCAAGCTCGGCCAGACCATACACCCGTCTCTGCCCTGCTTACAGAGGCAGCTGCTCAGTGAACCTCCTGGGACACAGCCAACTGGAATCAAAGAAAACACGCCGACACTGTCACCACGCCTAATAACCCACGTAGAAGACCATAGGGACGCGGAAATACATGCCTTAAGTAATGAGGTCCGCGAGATGGCACCCTTAATGCACAGGTCTCGAAGCTCCGTGCTGGAAATAGCGTGTGTGCTGTCCGAGACACAGAACATACCTTTCACCAGACGGCTGTTCAACACCCCGTTCCATGATAACAGTATTTTAACAATATTTCAAATAACCTACGGCACATTCATTGTAGAACAGAATGGTTATCAATCAATGGGTGAGCAACTAGCAATAAAGATATGATCCAAATACTCTAATTCAAGCCAAATAATATAATGATTTCACTATCAACCTAGTGGGAAAGTAAGTAAGTAATTAATTGAACTAAATAACAGCAAACCAAACAGAACAATAATCATGCAACACTCAAAAAACAAAGAAAATCAAAAAGAGTAATAAATAAGGCAGATAGTGAAATGCAGAACTAAGGTAAGTTGAGGCAACAAAGAGCAAATGGAAATCAGAATGATAAGTAGGTCTCAAGGATGGGAATAATGGATCAGTGGGATTCCTTAATCTACCATAGATGCCTAACAAAACTTAAACAGAGGTGACCTCTAGACAGCAAGTTCACGAGTAAATAAATTCATTCTCATGGCAAACAATCTCAACCTGACTACAACCTGACCTAACTCTCATTAGCGATTTATAATCAAGAAGGCATGAATAAACAACTTACCAAAGCCAATAAACACTCTAGATAACTAATCTCTTAGGCTATAAATGCAAATCTCTGAAATTAGTGGGTTCAGAAATTTAATCAAACACCTTCTGGGTGCGGAATTCCCAGAATCTAATTTCAATTTATCAGAGAGAAATTAGTATTAAGCTCACTAAAATATAATATGATCTATGCAAAACTAAGCTTAGACATCCAGGAGACTAAGGATTCCTCACTAATCCAACTCATCCTTAAAAACCCTAGCTATCTACTCAGAAATCATGAACAAAAGCAAAAACTCAAAATACAAAACAAGCAACATCATCATAAAGCAAAGAAGAAGATGGACAAGATTAAACTAGAAACAGAAATTGCATCAAAAACTGATAAGAAAAAGGTTTTTGATCTGGAAATTACAAATGAGATAATGTTTATTTGTTCTTTCACCAAAGAAGCATAAAAACGTGGATGAGGGTTTCTGTTTACAATAAAAGAGTATTTATACCTTTAGTAACAAAACCCTAGAGAGTCAAAAAAAGAAAGTCAATAAAAGCATATAAACATGTCTGACTCGACCACATGGCCCGAGTTGGATAAAAAATATGTGATTCAGCTGCCAGCTCATCAATCCTCATTTCCTATTTAGCTCCAAATGGTGTCTTCCGATCAAATCTTGCTGAGAAGGTGCGATCTGGCGTCCGACTCGGTCATGGTGGCTGAGTTGACTCATCAAGCTTGTCAAATTATCAATCCATGTTCATCTCTTAACTGATCTCATCCCCAATGTGTCCAAAAACTCTTGATAAAAACTCCAAATTGCACAATGTATGCAATGCAAGTGCAAACAATGCAAATGGGCCAAAACTAGCTTTAAAATGATGAAAGTGCTATGAATATGAATGCAAAATGGACTATATTAGACCTCTAAAACATGCTAAAATGTATACACATCAACTCCCTCAAACTTAAACCTTACTTGCCATCAAGCAAGTTCAAGAATCTAAGAAAGAAAAGAAGATGCAATGATGGGAACTCAGAGCCAAAACATGTTGAATCGAGGGTTAAGCAATCAATGTCCTTGTCAAAAGTTCTAAGATGCAAGCAATCAGCCATACTCAAAAACACCAGCCATGATCATCAAAAAACTGAATGGATTCAAGCAGAATGAAGAATAAGCAAAACATTGATGAAACAATGCAAAATAATCGAAAGTGCGTAACTAAAGATAGCAATCCGGTAATAACAATCCAAAAAGTTAACGAATTTTTTCGTGATCCTTATGAAAACCAAGAATGAGTCTTGTTTTGAAGCTAGAGCAAACGTATACATAGGGACTCAAGCTGCCATAAAAAGCTAAGCCTCTTGGTAGGCATATCCAAAGTAATGGAGTAAACAAAGGTTAGACTCGGTAAAACCCTAATTTCGTAATCTCAGTCCATGAAGGAAAGAGGTATAAACCATTTATTGGATCTGAAATAATTCTTTCTACGGCCCAAGAAATTGACTATGTCCTCAATAATCCAATTTAATAAGGCTAATAGATTAAACAATAAAAGATACCTTTGTAAATTTTAGGCCTATTACTCTCATCCATCAACAGGCCTATCAAAAAATGGGAATATGTTAGGACTAAGCAAAACCCTAATTGAAGGTTCTTCAGCGTCGCCAACTGGCTTAGGCTCGTCGGAAACTCGATGGAGGCTGAAGAATACACCACTGAGTCGAAGAACTACAATTGATATCCACTTAGATTGCATCGCTGGAGGATCTGAGGATCTAAAATTATTCGCCTGATAATGCCGAAAGTAACAGAAGACTGTCCGGAGCCTCATAGCCAACTACTGTGAAGAAGAAGAAGAAGAAGAAAAGGCGCCTAAAAAGTAGATCGACAAGATGTAAGCCACACTAGGAGAGTCTTGAACAGTGAGACACAAGGCTGAAGAAGATAGAGCGATAATGATCGCCGATGTTACACTAGAGAAGCCAAACTTTAGGCGAAGCAACCAACAACGAAATCGCAAAGTAGAATGGGAGTGAGTCTAAAAGTCCCGAGAGTTGCAAGCAAACAAGAGGATATAGGTCATAACGAACCTGAGCTTCTTCGTAGTTGGCAAAGTGTCACAGAGGAGGTTCTTCAGCCTAAGGCAAAACATCTCGCCATTTCATCCAAGAAGTAGGAGAACGCAAACAAGTATGTAGAGAACCAAAGATTAGATAAAATAAAGAGCATAACAGGAAAGACATCCGATGCCACTGAGTTAGGCCATCATTGGCACTGAGTAAACAGTGATAAAAGCAGTCTTTATTAACTATGCCTGAGAGAAAGTTACCAGTATTTATGTGATTGTTTCCTCATTTAAGTATTTTCTTTTCTTGGTAATAACAATCTGAACAAAAAGGCTTTTTACAATTAGAGAACGTAGATGGAATAATGGTTTATTTATAACAGTTTGCATTACAACACAGTAAAACTTCTATAAATACATAATTTTGAGATTCTAGTAGTTACTAATTAATGGCGACACCATTTTAGTTACATTACTATTGAAGAACTAGTGAACAAAAATTACACTATTTAGAGGTTCGGAGAGGTTTTGTTAGACCTTAAAAACATTACACTATCCACACCAAAAAAAAAAAAAAGGATATTAAAAGGGGACATGAAATAATATTTCCAAAAAATAAATGAATTTATTTATGAAAAGATATTTATAGTTAGGTGTTAGTTTGTTTCATCATCTAGTTGTTCCATCCAAATGATGGATCTAGATACACCATCTGGATGGAGTAAGTATATGTTTATTTTCATGTTGGTTTATACATCTAGATGTAAGATATAGATGTATGTTTCTTTTGTGAATATGTATTTCTATCTAGACGCAAATAGTAATAAACTGAACAAAAATAACATAACTTATCTATTATGTATCATTTTAATTAAGTTAGTTAAATTTATATTTAATTAAATAAAATTAGTTTTTTAACATTTAAAAATATTATTTCTACTAAGAAAAGATCTAAAAAACATGATAAAGAAAAAAGAGGTCAGAGAAAGGAAAAAGATGAGAACAACAAAAATATGAGTGAGAAGAAAAAAAAATGAGAGAAAGATAGAAGAAAGAGGAAAGCGAACAAAATAGTTGAGAGACAAAAAAAAGATGAGAGGGAGAAAAAAAGAGGAGAGAGAATTGTAAAAGATCACACATCGATAAGGATGAGGATTTTAGTCTAGTATATTTGGGATTTAGGGCTCTCTATTCATTGGCAACTGATTTTGAATTGTAAGCCCATATTCTCACATGGTATCGGAGCCAAACTACACACATGAAGATCAAACAATCCGTGCGTGGCATGCCTAATCAATTCAAACGGGTTGGTTGTGGTATCTCCGAGATTGTGGGTTTGGACTAACATCCACTCACATCTCGAAAGGGCCTATAAAAAATCCCACATCAATACGAATAGAGATTTTAATCTAGTATATATGAGATTTGGACCTCTTTCATTGTCAATTGGTTTTGAGTTTGAAGCACAAATTCTCACAAGAATAAAAAGTTTGGATAGAGAGAAAAGAAAAGAAAGAGAAAAATAGGAGAGAAATAAAAAGAGAAAGAGAGATGAAAAAAAGGAAAGAAAGTAAAAAAGATGAAAGAGAATTAAAAGGTGAGAAAAAATGAAAGAGTAAAAAGATGAGAGTAAAAAATATAAGAGTGTAAACAAAAGAGAATAAAAAATGTGAGATAAGAGTGAAAAAAAATAAGAGAAAAGAAAAAATGTATTTTAGTTTTTGGAATTTCTCTGAACTCGATCTACAGTCTTGATTGGTAAGACTTTTTGTTAAATATAACGTTATTTTAAGCGTCAATCATATTTGTAAATTTAAATTTCCTTAAATATGATTGGTTTTAAAAGAGTATTATGCTCAACAAAAAAATATTACCAATCAAAGACTACTCCAAGTTCTTCTTCTAAAACATCTATAATTTTTAAAAATTTGAGTTAAGTTTAGATGTTCATCCAACAGCTCCATCGATATGCACAATTATGCATTTAAAACAAATAACAATTGACAACTCCATTTAGATGGAGCAGCTAGATGGAGAAACAAACAGGCTTAGTGATTTTCAAAGTGACCTATAAGGCTATCTAACCACTAGGCCTAAGTGCCGGTTAGTTTAGAGTGTTTTAGGTTTAAAAGATTTCCATAACTTTGCTGAGTTTCCTAAGCAAGTACATTTAATTTCATAAACATGAAACCTATTTCTCAGGTTTTGTTTCGTTTAACCCTGCGAGAAATCAGCTAAGGATCATACCTAGAAGATTGATATGAGTATGCAAAAAGAGTTGTCATTTGCAGAGCAAGTTTCTAGGTATTTACATTTCTTGTATGCTCCTCTTTCACCATACCCAAAGCTTGTAGCTCTACCATTAACTTTTCATACTCACTTTTAACGTTTTCCAGCTCGCTCCTCAGGTTTAAGGCCTGCGCAGACAAAACCCAAAATGTATTCAGCAGAATATGGTGGAACATATGACGACATAGACCAATCTAGTATTCAAATAAAGTGACCGATGGACTTGCCATCAGGCAACTTGTTAACCGACTAATAGATAGATTAATAAAAAACACAGAAGACAAGACTCATGGATAGATGCTTTTGGCAGGAGAACAAGGGTTAGTCAAAACCACCGAAGCAAAAGAAAGAGACAAGTAATAAAAGGAGTTGATCATGTCATAAGGACGTACCTTGACTTCAAGCTTTTGACTTCGCACCTTGTGCTCCAAACAACTGAGTGTATAAAAAAAAATAATGAATCACGGGCAGAAACCATTAACAAATGCCGCTATTTGCAATATGTATGTATATATGAGTGTGTGTATATATATATATATCTTACTTTGCTCGGAATTTCTTGTTTTTTTCCATCAACTTGACAATTTCAGTATCTTGTGTCCGAATGGTAGATCCATGAAGAAACTTCAGAGCATGTGCAAAGCCAATGAGATTAACAAAACGGAATGGGTAGATGAATTTACTAACTAAAGTTGCTATCATGTTTCCTATGAAGGCACATGTCATGGAATATCATACAAGGGAAAAGTCATATTTACTACAAACAGTGATCAGTTGAAATTCTAGTCAGTGATATCCATCTAGGTATTGAGGCGAGGGGATAAACATATTTAACAGGAAATCAAAGAGAAGAAACATATTTTGAGTTACCTGTTCAACCGGATTCTGTCCTGGGACAGTAAAGCCATCAATTCCAACCTTTCTTCTTGACCCTTCACTTGCAACAAAATCAGGATGTTCTTTCCTCTTCTCCAGCAGCACTGCAACAATAATGCAACCATCACGTGTCAGCATCAGAGAAAGTTTGACAATGCTGGAACAGGAAATATGCTGTATAAAACGACGTCCAACAATATCAATGTGTGAAACTAACTCTTCTTCTAATGATAGTAGAAGCAAAGCATTCGAAAATGAGTGTCACTATATCAGTAAGGGCGATGAAATAGCTGCCAGTTGCAATGGCAATATAAAGTTCTTGCAGCACTATCATTTTTCATGTTTCTTAAAAAGGACACAATCCTGGACCAATCCAGGAGCTCAAACCAGGATGCTCAATATACAAAACTCTAGCTTTGGTGTAGTCAAAGGCAAACTACGATCGCACTTTCATCACGGTTCAACATTTACTAGCATTTTACCTGGCTCAGTTGAGACTGGTTCGAAGCTCGGAGGAGGACTTATCACTTGTCTACCAATAACTCCACCAGAATTCTTCTGGAACATGTTGCTAGTTGTCCTCCCGGTAGGTCGAACATTTTGAGGTATCTGTAGACAAGGCTTCTTTCCTTGATACCCAACCAACATATAATGCAAGTTCCTATAAAAGATTTTCGATAAGTTGAAATCGTAAGGAGCACTGCAAAGTAATACAGGCCATACCAGAGGTAATGGGGTACTTATAGTCATAGAGGCAAAACCGAGGACTGAGCTCCCATGCTCAGCAAAGAGAACAAGATATCTTATATGCTCTTCTCCCATACACTAAGAAAACTATGTATCATCTACTTTGGCGAGGGAATAAATTAGAGAAACAACATAACAAAAAAGATACGGCTGAGGTTATTACCAATACTCATTTGTCATGTCCTTTAAGCGGTTTTCAAGCTTCTGAAGAAGAGCAGTTTTCTCAAAATCCTGCTTGTTATGGGTTGGCTCAACAAAATTAGCTTCTAAAACACCTGCAAACAACATACAACATAACATAAATTTACCCATCAGAGAGAAGTATTCTAAAAAAAATCAAGTCAGTGGGAGACGTATTGTTTTATTGATTCATTCATTATGTAGCTTCTTACCAACAACTCCTCTTCCTCGATTGTCTACACGCCTCATGACTGACCAAAAGGGCTGAAAAGAGCAAAAAAATTCAAACAAGCGTCCAAGATTATATGTGGAATTCTGGATAGAAACTTGACAAGAGACTGAGTTTTTGTAGTTTTAAAGCTGGGGTAGATGAGAAACTTTTTTGCTACTCACTGTGAACTAACATACTATAACTTTTCAAAACTTACCATTATAAGACGGTTCTTGTGATAAACACAGAATCCATGAAGATTTACTTTGGGAGCTTCTTTGAGAAATCCAATCGTCGTAACAACTACAGCCTGTTCATTGAACGACGAGATACAAGTCATGATAAAGGATAATAACAACTAAATTTTAAGAGAAGAAAAACAAAAGCCACCTTGTATATTGCGTACCTCTCCGGAACCAGCAGCATGAGGCTTATACAAGATGTACTGTGGATGCATGAGATCATCAGCAACATTATGATGCTCGATAACCTTACCACGCAATATTATCTTGAAAGTATCAGGTATCCTCAAGTATAGTATGGATAGGTAGACCTACACAAACGTATCAGAAGCAGAAAGGAGAATGTTTCAGTTCCATGCAGTTGTTTGGCCTATGTAAAAAAACGCAATTACACAACTATTTTCGAATACAAATCCCTTCATATATGTCTACATAAATTACGTATTTTCTAAGAGTATTCATGAGTGCATTCACGAATGCATGTATGATTCAAAATTATCGTATATAACACTTTCATATGAACATAAGAACAAATAGTTTCCCTGAATATTTTGACCAAGAGAAATAGAAGCTCACACGAAGAGAGTAAGCGAACCGGCTGGCAATATGATCATTCAAAATCTTATTAGGTCCATTTTCTTTTATGCTTCCTTCAATGAGAATATCCTATAAAAATAAGGAACAAAACAAGATCTCAATTAAATTATAACTTGGCAAAGAAAGAAGATCATAAACATGAAATATTACGAATATTAACCTCTGCAACCGAGTCAAAGTCTAATTCCAATTTAGCATCACTATTGAGCCACATATTATAGATGATAACCTTTGTCCCATGTTCTCCAACGTCATCAAACTGCCACAGGGAAAATAAAGAATAAAACGTCACTAGAGGGAGGAATTTGGTAACGTATCAGATAAAAGAAAGAAATTTATTTGATGCAAGGGAAAACATAGGCCAACATGAAGGAGCCTAATTTAAGCGCACACTAAGTCTCCAGTAAAAAAAATTTCTCTTACCTGAGCATTCATTCATCCATATTTTCAAGGAGTTGAAGAGAATCTATTAAAACTACCTTAGGCGACAACATTCAAGATATGTGTACTCATGGATACGGAGAACATAGTGGATGGCTTCAATATTATGATCAAATTATAAAGGCTTTTGTGAACAGTATCATGACAGGGCTAACTCATGAAACCCCAAATTCAAAACTAAGTGACCAATATATATACAGAATGTAAACAACATGGGTTGTGTGGCCTTGCCTGCTGCAAAAGTTCTGCCTCTGTTGAAAATGGAGACCATTCTAGTAGAATGGAGAGACTCGAGAGAAGGTGCTCTCGGTCTTGCAATGTCTTAAATTGGCTAGCTGATGCCTTATACTTGTAATCCAACTGATTATGCATAAGGAAACACAGTTAGATTGCAGAAAACAAGGTATATTTGCATGTAAGAGAGAAGGAGACTTACAATGGGAACAACTATTCTGTCATGGCCAGTACGTGTCAGGTATGTATAAGAAAGGAGCCCTATACTTTGTGTCCATGTTCTAGCAGATGGAAAATAGCACACTCTCTTGTTAAGAAAGCAAATTGAAAATTTTAATGATTGACGAAGGAAACCAGAATGGTAAAAACTATCAAAGGTTCACTCATATTTACTATTCATGATCCCTACAACGTTTATGATTGACAAAAGATAAACAAGTAGATAAAATAAAGTTTGACAAAAGATCAATAATTGGATGAAATGATGTAAGAACATTGGCATATAGGAAAAACAACAATGGCCACTCACTGGTTCTTCAAATGGCGGCTGAAAACAATGACATCTGCCCCCAGTCTCATTGTGCTGGTCTTAAAACCATTTCCGTCTAATAAAATCATAACGAAGGGATAAGATACAGAATCATAACTAAAGCTATGTGCTGAAAAATCATGACTAAAGATACGAGTTGCAGAATCATAAACAGAAAATGTATTGCTGAATCATAACGAAGAATACAAGTGTAGAATATGAAGAGAAAGATTAATACATCTTCCAATAGCTGAATCTGATTTCTTATCTGAGAATCCAAAACCCATGCAATGCCGCATTTCCTGAGGACCCATCCCACCACCATCATCTAAAAACATTATGCAACAAAGATTGTAAAGTCTTTCTTTTGCATATCCTGAATAGGCGAGGAACTCAATCCAAAATAAAAAATCATACAAAAATACCTTGAATTAGCAATGCTGTTGAACCATCCCTTGGATTTGTGAATTTATCGACAATGACAAAAGTTGCCCCATTTTGGATCTATAGGGTGATGAAGATACAGAGCACAAAACATATTAATAAATTATCGTTTAGAAACTTTAAGACTATCTAGAAATATTTAAAGGCATACTTCCACCTTTTAACAAATGACCAAATTGAGTCAAAAGTGAAGGACTTTGGTTCTGGAGAGGAGAAGTTCTCTATCAGGAATTTTCTTACCCGAGTATCAAAAAATTTTAAGATTCAAATATATTGGTTTTGCCAAGACATTAAAGATTTGAAGAAACAAACGCTCTAAATAATCAGATTCAATTCATTTCCAGTATAATGAACAAGAAGGTAGTAAGATTAAACATTAAGCACATCAAGCAAAAGGACACACCTCATCAACAGCATTGTCAAGCAGTTCTGCAACAGCTGCAGGTAGAAAGAACCAATGGGTCTTGTTAAAACGCTAGAATCATGTTTACAAAAATAAGTAAAATATAATTACTTAGGCATACCACCAAAAGCCCATTTATGTGAAGTAGCATTGGAGTGAAGAAACATAGGGTGCACATGAAGGTAATTTTTTCCGTCTGTGAAACATGTCAAGAATCATAAGCATAACTCAAATACGAATATGGAAAAAAACCTTGAAATTAAAGCAGAGGAGACGATGTACTCTGGCATGTGTTACTACAAAACAGTATAACCTCAAAAATAAAGACCAACTCATCCAAGCAAAGCGTTAGACAAAGTAAATGGGAACTAATTATTAGCAATATTGCATACTTGGCTGCTGAGCCTTTGAACTCAATTCATCAATGTAGTTCCCAGCTTTCCAGAATTGCCTACAAACAGGGGCCGGGCAGACGGTGGATGAAGAAGTAACACCGGCATCTTCAGCTGGCGACCGGACCTGATCAACCACACTAGTGCTACTCTGCCCAGCACTTTGACCGACTGATCCTCTATTTTCCTCTGAATCTTGAGGTAGAGGATGTCCTTTGGAATCATGGCTTCTAGGTGAAATGCTCTGAAGCATAGTGCCATGCTCGGGTTTAACTGCCACGGAATCATGAGAAACGTTTACATTTCCGCTGTAGCTCATCTTGTTTATCTGGAAGAAATTTCGGAAAAAAAAAAAAAAAAGAAAGAAAGGAATTCAGAGATATCACAATTACAAATCATATATTCCAGGATTTGTATTTCTTGCCTGTATGTGTCCTAAGAAATTCCTCAAGACAATGTAACTTACAAGAATTCTAGGTTTTTTTTTTTATAGCTTGATTAACAGAAATAATAAAATTTCACCAAAAAACAGAGTAATCCAAGTAACGAAACTCCGGAAAAAAAAAAAAAAAAAANAAACAAAACCCCGGAAAAAAAAAAAAAAAAAAAAAGACCTAGAAACTAAAAATTAGGAGCATAACAAATCACAAAGTCCGAGAAAGCGAAGATCCATCCTGGCTACGAAGGAATTTAGTTTACCTGAAATTACTCTCATGCAAATCGAGTCTTTGTTTCCACTGTGATTTTTATAAGTGAGGAAAAAGAAAAAAAAAAAAAAAAA